>JAMPIV010008313.1:0-166076 GCA_024509875.1 Oreohelix idahoensis | reverse complement strand
GAGAATGTTCAAAGTTCCTGATTTTAAGGACATGTAATTTCCCCCTATTAATAGTTAAGATTTTATAAAGTCAGTTCAATATGAGGGGACATCATTGTTTGAGATCAGCTGGCCAACTTAGCATTATATGGCGTGATCGGGCTGGCAGGAAAGGACTCCTCTGCTCGAATTCTCCTCTGGGCTCAGGAGACACCTCACTGATAGCTAAAAGGACCAAGGAGTATGCTGTCCGACTCTGGATTCAGCAAATCTCTGACCAGATGCTGCTCAGTACCATCAAGACCACTGTCCCTGAAATCAAGAAGGATGTACCTTCTACTTCATAACTAATTTATATTCTCTTTTACACTGATCACAATACAGCACAAACATTGCGTTCAGAGCGTTAGGCCAACAGTCAGCTTCATTTGAAATACTTTATACCAGCATTACCATCCTTAATGGTTACTACGCCTCTGCACTTCCAGCATTATTTCTTTCTAGTCAATCATCCAGGTGTCAGTGTACTGTTTGGCCATTCCATGCCGTTTTACTTCTCTCCGACACCCTCCGTTCAGGCTGGAGCATTTTAGGCTTTACCTCACGTTTGCCACTGAACTACACATATATATACAGGCATAAATCAACAATTCACATTCAATTTTCATTAAAAGATATTAAATGGTTCAAGCTTACCACAATTCATACGAATAACACAGATACGTTGATTAGCAATGAATTCTGGCACAAACTGGCACAAACTTCCATCTGCCTATGTTCCAGGCTTTTATTGAGCCAAATATAAGCTGGCTTCAACGCACTGATGCTTTATCAAGTGTATTTAAACAAGTGGTTTCGAACTAACGCTCCCAAGTGTGTATATCAGCGAGACTGGCCAATGAGCCACGTTTCGACAAGTGTTTGAAAAAATGTTATCTTTCCCGTCTCCCCTAACAACCAAGATAGTATTTATAGCCCGACCAATCGTGGTTAGGCTTTCATTTGTTGCGCTCCAATCAATTTGGAGTTTACATGGTAGGCTATTTATGTAACGTAAGGTTTTTTTCAAACACGTTATAAAAAAATCTTATGAGCAGAAATGATTTTATGCTGTCAGGCACCCCCAATATTTTATTTTGGGTATAATTTATTAATTCCTGGACTATTTGCGTAACGTTTTACATATTATTTGTCAGCAAGCCCTAAGGAACCCAAAAATACTAATTTAAAGGAGCTACGTGGCTGCGTTCAAAATATGCAATTTCTTCTCCCTCCTGTTTGGAAGATGTGCTGTCTGGGTACTGTTATGTGTTCAAACGTAAAACCATCTATTGTTATCTTTTCTAATAAGAGTCTGTTATGATTTATAAACCTAACTCTGGGAAAGGGTAGTGTATTTTATCACTGTCCGTCTGAAAAAGTTAGTGCTTGTAGACTTACACGCGTGATGCCAGCATTTGTATATCGCGCGTCGCGTGTTGCATGCGTTCCTGATTTTCAGCCCTCCCCCTCTCGCTATCCTTTTGTCCATCTGTTCGTTCGTTTTGGTAACGTAATATAATTAATGTTAGGATTAATTTAGGTCATTACGCAGTCTCTCAATGTTTTTTCCAAGAAATACAGCACACGTTTCATTGAAGAAAGCGGGTATAATACAGTAAGCTTTTACTATCAACGTGAAAGCGTTACAATTTGCAGACGAAGCAGAAAACAAGGGGGATTTCGAGTACATTCCTTGTGACAGCAATGTCATTTTACCATTGCTCTTCTCTTTATTAATTTTATTTGTTAGGCTTCATATTTACCTAATAATTTATATATGTGGATTAGAATATTTCATGACAATCTACACCTTTGTCCGCACTGTTGACCAAAGGTAGTCCTAATAAGGTACGTTGGGACAAAGATTGCGAAAGCGCTTTGGTAACAATTAAGAAATTATTTAGTAATGCACCAATTTTGTTATTACCAAATATACGTATTCCATTCATACTTCAATCAGATGTCTCGAGTTACTCTATGGGTGGTTGTTTGCTGCAATGTTACAAGGAAACACTCCATCCATGTTTCTATGTGTCGAGGAAACTGACTCCGGCTGAACAGAAGTATGCGACAGGTGAACGTGAGCTCCTGTCTATGGTCTGGTGCCTGGAGAAGCTGTCAAGATATCTCATCGGCACGCACGAGTACGCACTTTTAACATTATGACAGACCACAGTCCTCTTACTTACATAACAGCTATCTCTACCTATGCGTAACGCTAGAATACACCGATGGTATTGCAATTGAATATATATTAACGACGTAGTATGCATATCACTATGCATGACGCGGATGTCTTTATAACGTCATTCGACTTGTGGGTTTTGACCCGTACGGCAGTGTGTTTCGGAAGTGTGGCCATTGCCACTTATACTGTGTGGTATATCCACTTTGTAATTGTGTGGCTGGGAAGCCATTTGAGCAGTGTATTTCTTGAACCAAACGTAAGTCGTCGTATGAATAACGCAGTTTGCATAATTATGGCAGATTAGCCTGGCGTGGTATGCCAAAGGAACATTATGTTACTAGCAATAGTGTAAGACTAGTATAGATGGATATTGTACAGCTAGCGGCAAGCGTAAGCCTAGTGTAACGGATATTAAACGACTAGCAGTAGACGTAAGCCTAGCATAATAAGTGTATTGCAGAACTAGCAGGATAGTTAAGTCTAGTTAGCCTCTGAATTTATGCCAAAGGACATTGGCCGTTAAAAGGAACTGACCTCTAACCAGAACTCTAGATAGAGATTGTGAACATGTGCTTATGAACTAATGAGAACTCTTACAGATCGTACATGAATGTGATGTGACTTTTGTTCCCATGTAGTTGGTGTCTGCTCATGGTATGAAATTACTAATTAAATATTTTGAGTCGTCAAAATCACAGTCTTATCAACTGTCGTATTCGGAGTTGAGTTAAATGCTATTTATCTTCAACTGATCATGACCAGTGATGATTAATGTCTTAACACGCTGCATCTCACACTGCCAATATAATCAATAAGACAAGAGACTAATACAGGTCAGTCAAGGGTCGAATATTTAATATGAAACATGTTCAGCACAGAATGTATCACAAGGGTTAAAGCAGACATTATCGATACCAACGGACAGTATTACGGAATCCTACAAAAGTGATAAGAACCCGAGGGACTTTGACTCTATAAACTGAATACGCATATAATAACTTGGTCATCCACAAATACTAGAAGTCATCGAAGCACCCAGAATATACTGGGGTCCCGGAAGAGCCCGTAACAACCCCACACCCCATAAAGCTGAAACCCAGTAGAGGTAAGTCTCTAACGCTTTACTTCCCTGCGGCAGTATGTGTTATGGGACTACCTTTACCTTCTATTTGTTTAGTGTTTACCTGTCTTTCGCGGTTTCGAGTGAGTCGTCCTATGACAGTGTTTCCCAAAGTGTGGAACACGTACCCCTGGGCGTACACTTGAGCGCTTCAAAGAGGGTTCACGGCATAATTATTTTTTCAAAGTTTTACTTTATCGTACTTTTTTTTTTTTTTAGAATCTTTCATATATAACCGGTGTTTTGTCAGTATATATTATATTTATTACTTTAATTCGTTTTTTTAAATTTTATCAAACTGTATAGTTTTTATTGCATATATATTAATAAATGAATAACATATATTTTATATATGCGCTAGTGTAGATAAAATAGTATTATTAAAATTACTCCGGAGTTATCTTTTTCGGAGAAGGGTAAGCCGGGAAAACTGAACTGTCATAAAGGGTACGCTGGTAAGACTAAACTCTCATAAAGGGTACGCTGGTAAGACTAAACTCTTATAAAGGGTACGCTGAGTAAGACTAAACTGTCATAAAGGGTATGCTGGTAAGACTAAACTCTCATAAAGGGTACGCTGAGTAAGACTGAACTCTCATAAAGGGTACGCTGAGTAAGGCTAAACTCTCATAAAGGGTACGCTGGTAAGACTAAACTCTCATAAAGGGTACGCTGGTAAGACTAAACTCTCATAAAGGGTACGCCAGGTAAGACTGAACTCTCATAAAGGGTGCGCCTTGTAAGACTAAACTCTCATAAAGGGTACGCTCGGTAAGACTAAACTCTCATAAGGAGTACGCTGGTAAGACTAAACTCTTATAAAGGGTCCGCCGGGTAAAACTAAACTCTTATAAAGGGTAAGCAGGGTAAGACTAAACTCTCATAAAGGGTAAGCCGGTTAAGACTAAACTCTCATAAAGGGTACGCCGGTTAAGACTAAACTCTCATAAAGGGTACGCGATTACTGTAAGTTTAAGAAGCACTGCATTAAGTATCTTATCAAAACACTGGGTTTTTTTTTTCTTTGCTGTTTTTGTAAAACTGACATATCTATTTATTTATGTACGATAAATGCGAATTACTTTCCGTTCTACTTTCACTGCGTCAGTCAAATACAATTTTAAAAACAAATTTAAGTACTTGGTCATTGCACTTGTTTCTCGAGCAGCTGTAAAATTGGTACCTGGCTCAGCTTTTGAGTTTGGGAAGGCAAAGGCAAGAAGGGATGAAACAGGTCACCCCTACTTCATAAAGCTGAGACCTAGTTTAGTGTGAAGCCTCTAAAACCTACTTGCATGTTCCTAATACATTACAACAGCCCACAAGGTCTTTTATATTTGGACAATCTCCCTAATATAACAGACTGACCTTGTGCCTAGGTTGAGGGAACGCACCTCGCCAAGACATGCTCGCCAAGAATACTTTTATTTTTAAAAAGAAATAACAATTAAACAATTTTCTTCCCAACGCTAGTATCTGCTATGGGAATAACTTTACTGTTACCTTTTACTTGCTCAGCTTCTTCATCAAGTATCATGCACCATGGCGTAAGTGATATAGTCTCTGCACAACTTCATGTCTACAGTACTATTAATAAATTATGTTGTTGACTTCTTGCCATACCATGATGTAAAACTGTGCAAAATATTATCTCTTTGTCGTCCTTTATCTCTTTTTTCCATCTATCTTTTCTGTTGTCACGATATACTTCTTTCTTCTAAAAACATGCCCAAAAAAGTGGATTGCTTCTTTATAACCCGAGGAATAAGCTTCTGTGGCAAAATGGGTTATAAATTATGGGCACTTAGACTGAACTACCATCCCTCCTAATTTCTTTATGATTTTTGGCACGCCAATTTAATTTCTTTTCGGTTCTGTAGATATAAGCGGGGTAATTGACTTGTCATTCGTGAATCTGATAGGTTCACTCCCCTGTTTCTATAATGTTGGTAGGAGATGATTGACGCGTCCTTTACTCATCGTCGTGGACCGCGGCATCATTCTTTAGAGCTCTTTGACCACGAGTCAAAAGCCCGACACTCAGTTTGAGATTTAGCGGCAAAAAGACCCCGAGTCTTTGACACCAGGGAAAGTTCTTGCCTTCCGCGTGACGGCGGACAGAATTGTTACGCCGTATATTGGCGGTGTATTTCTTTATTTTTCACGAAAACACGGGAAACTGTTCTTAGAGAGTTCCGACATGTTACGTAGCAGAGTGGCGAGGGAGCGACTTGCCCGGGACACCTGCGATGTGAGATGACGGTCACAAAGAGTTCCCGTGCTTTGATGGCAAGGAAAGTCTGGGACCCTCTAGCGTAACCATCTCCTCCTTGTTACGCCTAATTCTTTTGTAGCTAGAAAATTCTCTGGGTAATTATTACGTTATTTTTGGCATTCTCTACGCAGATTTTAGAACCCGCCTCAAACACCTGCAACCCTAATCTCACTATGTAGGTAGGCTTGGCTGTCTCGCATGGCTTCAGTCCTAAAATTCCTGCCGTGAGAAGTTAGAAGACTTAACACCAGCTTGCCTGCTTATTAACAGAGTGGGAAATTCTGACAGTATTGCAAACCACTATCATCTCCGGTAGACCGCTGAGCCTCAGCCTGATTTTGCCTTCCTGTTATCCGTGGAAAGGCGGATAAGACATCGACCCATGTACAGCTGGGTTGCACATCACCTATAGTAGTGCGTGTTATCATCACCCTATTACGGGCTCATTGGTGATTGCCCTTTGCTTGGAGTATATGAATAATTCGTCAACCACCAAATAAGAGGAGCGCCCATGCTCCATTTGTACCAGTTTTCTTCCATAAAAGCTACGTCGTCCATTATTATTGAGGGCTGCTACAGTAGTAGTGGGCCAATATAGAACGTGGATTATTTCCTCATCATCTATGTTATCTTGAGTGTTTCCATCGCACCCCTCGATTTCCTGGATTTACAGCCGGGTGCAGTTATTTCACGGATTAATCAGCAGTTACCCTGGAGAAGAGAGGGTCACTATTTCTCCAACGGCTAACAGTGATCCCAGCGGAGTATCAACGCACGCGTACCAACGAAGAAGGATTTGTTGGAGAGTGCACTCAAATTAATAGAGGGGAAGGGTAGATTTAAGAAACTGTGTACCTGAGCATCTAGTGAAAGTGATTACCAGTGTCGCTGACAGAGCAAAGTCAGCGGGATTAGTGTTTGTGTGGTTAGGGCTTCTTTATTTCAGGTTTTTTCCAGTCAACGGATTATTAATTTTATACCAACCTCATAAGTGTGGGGGTGTGGAACCAACTTTGTTTATTTTCGGGAGTGTTCCCAAATTTGTACACTAACCTTCTTTTTTTGTGTGTCTCGGTCAGTGATACCGACATTGTATCGTGGTTTTCTTTGTTATGGTGATAGATTTTCATTCTTATTTTACTATAGTTTTTTTTTTCTGTTGTTAATAAAATATATATAATTACTTAAAGGATCAGACTTTTGTTCCTATCTGTACCTGTACTCTTTACCTTGCACTCGTACTGTTGTGTATGGATACACGGTAGTGTAATAAACCTTATCTCCTAGCAGAGCAAGAGGCAGTGTCACAGTAGTTGAACAAAAGGTCACTGAGTGGCGAGGGGAGAGTCAGTATAGGTTTTCACCCTCGATAACTATAAATTCATCACACTGTAATTTAAGAGGCACTTAACAGATGTTGGGCCTCACATCTGCCTTTAAATGAGACCAGATAACAGTGATATGCTTTACAAACGGTAAACCGATACCTAAGAGCCGTCAGGGTCAAAAATAAATACGGAGGCGTTGGACAGAAATCGTCCAGATTAACAGTGATATTAAACCGAACCAAGAGCCGTCCAAACGGCGTCATCGTCTTACTATTAAAATAAATCATGAAAAGACGCACAGCCAGTTTAGCACTCCAACGATCTACGTTCATAGCAAGGCGGTGGTGCCGTTTGGATGATCCTTGGTTCGATTCCCGGTAAAGCCTATCACGCTTATCTGACGTCATCCTTTCTGTCCAACGAATGCCTGTTAATTACCTTTATTTACTACTCACAGGCCTCATGTTTCATTATTTATTTAAAGTGTTTGGCACCTTGGGAAGATCCTACCCCCGTCCCCATAAATAAAAACCCAGAAAAATATATTATACTTGCAAATAGATTTTTAAATAGTACAGTATTGTCATAGCAGTGTTTGATGGCACCATACTTCTGGCTGTCCCACGGGGCGATCCACACCCTCCCAAACCCCACACAAGCCCCTTTTAGTACTTCACTGCATTTGTCAAAGACTTGACTTCGTTGTCATGGACAACAATGACTCACCGATATAGAGTTATCAAACGTAGTAACCGCTTTCTTACGATGATACTCAATTGTAATTTTTCATGAGGAATCTGCAAACTATGGTCCAGTTTTTAGCCTGCTGCACCCGCGGGTGCTATGGTGCACGCCAAACTTTGTGTGTTTGGTCCTCAACTGACTGGAATAGTTACAGAAATATGTCAAAAACTCACCGCCCTAGAGAAGCGGTCGGCAACCTAGGAGGTGAGGTGGCCTACTTTAGAACCACTGAGCTCTATAAAGCTCTATCTTGATCAAATCATGTCTGTTTTCCGGTTTTATAGTATCTAGAGTTTGGAATAACTTACTTACTTGGTCGTTCCTCTTCTAGGTGTAGAGCTTTGTCAGAGAGAGTGCCGTACTTTCCTGTTGTCTGTTTTCCTCCTGGCCTGGTTCTAATCTAGTGCTTGGTCCTTCAGGGATTGTCTAATGTTGTCTTCCCAGCGAACGCTGGATAGTCCTAGAGGTCTGAATCCCTGGAATTGATTTACCATTTTCGTCGTGGTAGCCTAACTTCTTCCATTCTGCAAATATGGCCAAACCATCGTAATTGGGACTGTTCCACTTGGGTCTGCAGGGGTTTTGAGGCCATGTCTATACAGAACCACCCTAATAAAATCATGTTTATTTTCAGGTTTCGTAGCATTTAGAATTGGGAATAAGTGAACCTTTATTTAAACTTTAATCGAAAGCAGCGATGAAGCACACCCCTCGGACCCCACATTCAAAAACCAGAAAGTGTCTCAGACTTGTCACCCAAACACACCAGCCAGCCAATGAAGAGTGTTGAGCCTGGTCTCAGGACCTGCTAAGTTGGAGCAGTCCTCTGGGTTTTCAAGAAAGCTCTAGAAACAACACCCTGCAATAGCTACCACCAAACCTCTCCATCACCAACACCTTGTATGGAGAAACAATGCAATTGAAAAGGACATGTATCTTTCACTACCTGGCACAAGGAAAGAAGAGTGAAAACTAGGTTAACGGAAAAGTCAAAAAATTTAACTTTTATCTCTACCGAACGTTCTACTTCCTACAATGCCTACTGTGACAAAACGTTTCTGCGTATCCTTTTGGTGGCTCTCTCACACCTTCAGCCACTTCGGCAGGATCCCTTTTCTTCTTCATTTTTCTCTCCGATCGCTTATTATTTGGCAATTTTTTGCCAATATATATATATATATCTATATATATATATATATATATATATATATATATATATTATATATATATATATATATATATATATATATATATATATATATATATATATATATATATATATATATATATACATTGTCGTAGATTTAGGATAGGTATTTAAGATAGATAGGTCCCGTCTGAATAGAACTGGAAAAGGTGGTACCTCAGTAAGAGATAAGGTAAAGAAATAGATTTCACGAGTGAAATGGTGGAAAGGTAGAGTCTGACCCTGGATTTAGAAGATACGCTAGTCCAGCCTATCGTACGACTGAAATTTGTTTATCAGAACAGTTTCCTTTCTGTGTGTGTAATATAAATATATATATATATATATATATATATATATATATATATATATATATATCACTCACTTACACACACACACGCACAGAGATAAATGACGACAATTAGAAGCACAAACGTGAAATTCTATTAGTGGGATAGGGATATTGGGACGAGCTGACCAACACACAGGTAATTAAGTTTTATGTTCAGTTTATTTATCATAAAGAACCGTACAACATTTAATATCAAGATAGAAAAATACAAACTCATATGCTACAGAAATAATAATAGAAGTAGACCCGTAAGTGCAATTCCCTCTGTTGAGACAAGATCCCGTTAGAAGAAGGTATTAACCCCCAAAAGGTCAAAAGATTAGCACTATGGTATAGAATTTGACTATACTGTAAAGAACAAAGTTCTAATGAATCTATTCTGAAAATAAAATAACAGTACTAGCAAACTAAAAGAAAAAGCAAAACAAAGTGAGTACAAAGCTTATGCCTTAAAAAGAATTACTCATTCCTCCTTTCTCTCTCTCCAGACAAACCCGTGGCCACGTTCATTCGTTCTTACCTAATTGTTGATTAGCAACGTCTGGAACAATCTTTAGGATACACACAGCAAATCCAGTGTTATTTTTGGCAAAGTAAACACCAGCTCCTCAAAGACTGATTAAATCCTCTTCTTCGGGGAACGTTTACGTCGTTACTGTTATTAGGATTTCTGTTTATGTCACATTAATTAGTCCAGATAAGAAAATTAACAGTGCTCACAGTGTCAGTAGCTTTGGATTCCAATACATAAAGGAATGTCAGGTATGTAACTTCTCTCAGTATAAAAATTCCTTGTCACGCCACAAATGGTCGATAGTCGGGAAATGTTAATGTTTGATTATTTTTCCACAACGGGCTGAATGTATATGAAATTGAAAAAAAGAAATCTGGATAGCTATAGGTCCAGTTACAATTTATTCTTAACTTCTTTTTGTTGGTACTCTGTCTCTTTCTGGGTGTAAACAAGAGGCCAAACAGGTCAACCTTGAAGACACGATATTTATATAAGAATGTTCTTTTTGTACTATTGGACTTAGATCCGTTTGTGGTAAAGTGGGATGTTATAAATATTTATAGGGGACTTAGTGTACTGACTGAGATCAGCTGTGAAGGTATCTGTATCTAATAAGGGTAGTGTATTACAGATGACCTTACTTGCTACCACATATTTATACCTCAGTCAGAATTATTCTGGAATATTGTGATGACTACGTTGAATGTCTAGGGTATGTATATGATGAAGTGTAAGTCACAACAACAACAGACAGATAAACAATTTAATTTATTCCACCACACGTGACAACACTGTGACACTCACACACATTTAACACTCTATAAGACTATTCTTAAATGAGGCACTGGTAAATTTTCAAATATAAATATGTATTAATTACTGTCACTGATATATATGTGTCCTGATTCAAATACAAAGTGAACCAGGAATCACAATCAAGTTTAATTACAAGTTATATGTACAGAATTTATCAATCTGAATCTTGTAGTGACATATTTTATTAACATTATCCTATGTGTGTCAGTTGTGTAGTAGTAAAATGAGGTAATACTGGTTTTGTATTTCAAGCTATGTTAGTATTTGTCATCATGACTTCAAGTGTTTGTTTCTGTTGGAACTAGTATTGGAGATGTTCTCAGTTCCTGGCATTAAAACAATTAATTTCCCCGCTTATTTTTTATACAATGTCAGTTTAAGATGGGGTTACATAATGTTGAGCTCCGCTGGCCACATAGGCTTATCTTTCGTGATGGCGGCAGGAAAAGACTCCTCTGCTCGATAGCCTCCCTGTATTCTGGAGACACCTCACTGTTTGCTATATGGACCAAGGAGTATGCTGTCCCCTCTGGATTCAGCAAAGCTCTGACCAGGTGCTGCTCAATAACTTTAGGACCACAGTCCCACAATTCATGGAAAAATAAACAGTTTCGTTGACTGGCAATGAATGGGCACCACTTCCGATCTGCCTCTGTCCCAGGCTTTTATTTAGAAAAAATATGCACTGGTGCTCAACCCACTGTTTCTTAGTAGGTTTATTACAAGATGTGGCCCGGAACAGACGCCCTGAATTGAGTATATTGGCAGCTCTAACCAATCATGCCATGTTTACCTACTTTTCAAAAAAATTTACCCTTCTCACGTTTCCCCTAACAACTAAACTAGTATTTGCAGTCCAACTAATCGTGTTTAGTCTTACATCTCATTCCCGCCAATCAAATAGGAGTTAACATGGTAGGCTATTTCCGTAACGTAATGTTTTTTTCAAACACGGTATAAAAAAATTTTATGAGCAGAAATGATTCCATGCTGTCAGGCACCCCCACTATTGTATTTTGGCCATAACTATTTTATTAACAGACTAAAGGCGTAACACATAACATATTCTTGGTTAGCAAGTCCGGCCGTACAATAATATATAAGTTAAAGTGAGCTACATGGCGGCGTTCAAAATATGTGTTTTCCAAAGATAGTCGTATATTTGTTCTTTATTCCTTTTCGTTGTTTAGAACCGCCACCTGTCCTGCCTTTTCCACTGTTATGTCATACTAAAGTCAGGAGCTTAGATGTAAATCAGTAGAATTTCATATTTCCTAATAAGCATTTTTCATGTTTTTAAACCTGATTCTTGTAGTAGTAGTGTTTTTTATCACTGACTATTTGAAAAAAAGCTAGTGCTTGTGGCCTTACACGCGTGATGGTAGTAATTGTGTATCGCGCGACTGTGGTAGTATTGCCTGCGTCCCCGCTTTCAGCCCTCCCTTCTTTCTATCTTTAGTCCATCTGTCTTTCGTTTTAGGTAACGTAGTGTATAAAAAGACATTAATGGAATTTTAAATCTAGGTCAATCTGCGTATCTCAAGGTTTTTCTTAGAAATGCAGCACATGTTTTATCGTAGAAGGCGGGTATTGCAGCAGTAGGCTTTTACTATCAACGTGAAACGTTACAATTTGCAGACGAAGTAGAAAACAAGGGGGATTTCGAGTACAGTCATTGTGACAGCACTGTTCTTTACCATTCTTCTTTCCTTTTATTGAATTTATTTGTTAGGCTTTACATTTACGTTTTAATTTATATATGTGGATTAGAATATTTCACGACACCGTTATTCTCAGATTCAGGTTTAGGCGTAGGCTTAGGCCGCTGGTAGTTTTAGGTTTGTGACCCGTACTATATTTTAGGAAGACAAATACAAACATTTAATCACAATATCCGTATCTATCCTAACCCGCTCAACGTTATAATTTATTATCCATTCGGTTATAAAATTTTGATTAGAAACACACATGAGAAGCTTATCTATCGGTCTTATTAACCCGTGAAATAAATTCTAGTCATTTACAAAATTGAGACATGATGGATAGAAGATAAATACATATTTCGTCGGTATACCTTGCCAAGTGCATTTACTCGTCAATTAAAATATCTCTTTCTGGTTACTAGCAATTAATTAAATTTATTTTACAGCTGGAAAATATTAGCTATATATATTTAATCTGCTAGCCAATTTAACACAGTAAATCCTAGTGAAATATAATGACGGACTTAACAATTAAATCACTCAAAATACTAGTAACTATAATTACCGCAACACAGAAATATAATTACCGCAACACAGAAATATGACTATCTCCAATCAGAAAACTAAGAAATTCCACTGGTATAATGGATCTAGAATTCGAAGCTAGACGTCTGAAATTTCTGTGGGTACTAGATAAACTGAGTTGAAAAGCTGGAGTATATATATTAATTGTCAGAAAATCGCTATCACTTGCTAGATTTCACGCCTTCGCTTAGATTTTGGGAAATTCTTCGGTCGAATGCTGAATCAAAGCTTATTTTTACACTTATGCCGACCGTAGAATCGCCACTAGAGAACGGACGTGCTTTGATCTGGCATCTCTCGCTATAGATGATTACGTTCCGAACAAACGGATGTGGGGAGGGGGGTAACTGTTGATTACCTCCCCTTTCCTCAGATTAATTCCCCCTGACCAAAGTAATTACCGAAAAAGTACGTCTTAACTTATCGCCCTTGATTTTAAAATTAGCCGACTCATTCTCTGATCTGTCAATATTTCAGCGATTGCCCAATCGTTCGCGTGATAAATACAGTTAACGGCTCAGGACTAACTAATAGGTTAACCAGGGCCGTAGTTACGGGGGTGGGGGGGGATTTGCGGGTTCAAATCATCCCCCCTCCCTTTTAAAAAAGTCTTATCTACGGCTCTGAAGTTAACCATTGCTCAGCGCTATGCTGCATGGTTCTTGACTTCTGAATTATCTTGTGAATACTACATTCGGATAGAAGCGCCGTTACACTTCTATCTACATTTCTGCCAAGAGTAATCTTGTGCGAAGGTAAACACCTTTGACGACCCATTTAGATACTCTTGAGTTTTGGCCAATGTTGGACCACTACTGCAAAGCAGGGGAGCAATCCGTGACACGCACGATAAAGCGGTGAACTGTTCAAACTAAATTATATTTTAGTTTCACTATAAACAAAAGATTCTAATAACCTAGCTTGCGAGTTTTCACTGGGAATCTTGTGAAAGTACCTTTGAGAACGGGGATGTCATACTTTTAAGTCCCGGAAGGAAAGGGCTAGTCTGCTTTTTAACTAGGTGAATAATTTATTTTATTTTTTCTATCTCCGTACACCACCTAGAGATCTACCAAACGATCCCCTGGTATCTACAGTAGATCAAGGTCGACCGGATACCGATTCGTCCTTTTTTTTTTGAAACATGATTGTTGCCTCGTTTTTGGCGAGGCGCATCCCGTTCAATCTAAACACAGGTCCGTCGGTTACATTAGGACGCCTATTCAAATATAAAGGACCTTGCCATCTGGAATAATAATGGCCGATTCCTGCCCTAGAGCGTGGCCTAATACGAGTACATGAGAGGACCCAGCACGGAAAGACAACACTGCACTAAAATAAAAATAAAAACATTTTAAATATATTAGATCGCTCATGCAAGTTATAAAAATATAAAAAAAAATTTTTTTAAGTTAGATTGCATCTGTGACAGCCTGTGGTCGCTGTATCATGAATCATATATTTATATGGCAATGTCTGTCCAGGTTCGCTTACCTCTGTGGTTAGCTATAATATGCTGTATACCACAACAGTCACACACACACACAGCACGTGATGCGATAACGCCATGGTAATTTGAATAGTTTATTTACATATGAAAGGATCATTGCTGTCTGCTCTGACCTCCTCATTTGGTCCATCATAGAATATATAATATATAAGTTCATTCTTTCCTCACTCTCTCTCTCTCTCTCTCTCTCTCTCGTTCAGTATCGAATCTACACCTTGTGACCTTTAACCATCAGTGATCAATCAGGTGCTATTGTCTTAGTTCTGTTCTTTCTTCCTTACAGTTTTCTTAGATTATTGTTGTTTATATCTTCTCAGTGTTCACGTTATCTTGATGGGACCGGGCCTCTCCGGGGGTTGTTAATTTCCCTTGCCTCACTGAAGAATATGACTACTGTCTATATGTATTGTAAATCACTCTACGTACCTTTTCCTTTCTGAATAATATCTAACTCACACCGTTTCTCCTTCTAGACAAGAATTCCCCACTATTCAATATTTCGGGTTAATCATTACCCAAACTATTTCTTGTCTATGAAATATTCATCACATAAACTACTTGAATACTGCCATTAATATGGCTGCCCGCGTTTATGCGGCTTCCCTCTCTGGCTCACGTTTCTGGACTGCCTGCTAAGAAAGCGTGATTCACTGGATTACCGTTCACCTCTGTCATGCGCAACATTGTTCGCGCATCTCCTTTTTGTACTCTATCTGAACCTTCCCATTCATAATTCTCTTTATTCCTTCCCTTTGACTATAAATCGTTCCCCAACTGCCACACATCGTGTCAATGGGCAAAGTTGACGGGGAAGAGATGAGGGAAACAAAGAGAAAAAGTACTGGACAGTTTAACATTATCGATATGAAGCTAACAGAGAAAGGGAGAGAGTAAGAGAGAGGGAGGGAAGGAGAGAGAGAGAAAGAGAAAGACTTTGTATGTAGGAACGGGAACATGGAAGCTAAAATATCGCGGAGAAAACGGTCTATCTGTAACATAGATAAATTTGACAGAACTAACGGAAGGGATAATTTGGGCAGTCCTCAGGATAAACATTGTTTTCTAGCAGAGAACCTTGACGGCCCCAGTGCTGTAGTAGAAGAAGAAGAAGAAAAAGAAGATGAAGAAAAGAAGAAGGAAAAGAAGACGATAGAGGAAGAAAAGAAAGAGAAGAAGAAGGAGGAGGGGGAACGGAGGGGATGAGGAGACGAGAAGAAGAAGGTGGAGGAGGAGGGGGAGAAAAAGAAGAAGAAGAAGGAGGAAGAAGTAGAAGAAGAAGGCGACGAAGAAGAAGAAGGCGACGAAGAAGAAGAAGAATAAGAAGAAGAGACAGAAGAAAAGTAAGAAGATACTATAAATGTTTGAAAAATGAAGAAAGAGAAAGAAAGACAGACATGCAAATTTATTGTGTTCACTAATTTCTCCTGCACGCTCAAATATGTCATCAGGCCAAGACAGGTTTAGAACCACTGCTCCAGCGTTAATTAAGTGTTACAGTGCCCGATCTGTACACTAATAGCCTCATTGTGATAAATGCACCCTATTTATCTAAAGTAAACAGTACTGACCCCGTGAGGTAGAATGCGATAAATTTATTAAGCTTAATGCCGTGAGTTTACTACTCTTCTCATAAATAAAAGATTTTGAGGAGGCGGTAAGTTGTCTCCCTTCTTTCTTCTTTAACATTGCGTCGTTATTGTGGCGGAAAGGCCCACGTGGCAATTTTTTTTTTTTTTTGCCTTTAGTACAACTTTGATTCCTAGTGAATTTTCTTCTCAGTATTGCAGTAGCCAGAAGTGTTGCTCACTCGAGCCAATCGACTCAAACTCGAGTCGGACGTAAGAAAGAGTCAACTCGAGACTCCACTCTCAAGCTGTATATTATCGACTCGACTCGAGACATACAATTTTGGCGAACCAACTCGTGGTACTGAAGTAGTATTTCTAAAACATGTCTAATTTCTAATACTGAAAAATAAACACTGTTACTGGGCAGTTTTGTGTAAAGACATTTCACAAATATTTTTTGATGAAATAAAAGCAGTCGGTAAATAACATACTAAAATAGAGATTATTATGCTTCATTATTATTTAGAGTGATTGGTGTTATTGTTTGAATTAAAGCAGTTGTGACAAAAGAAGTTTTAGATCCAAAAGAGAACTCGATTTGGGACTCGACTTCAAACTACTGTTACGGACTTGCGGTTACACTTGAAAACTACAGTTGGGAACTTGAGACTCGAATTAAAAGCTACTGTTAGGGTCTTGCGACTCGACTTAAGACTTGTACTTAGAAACTTGAGACTCGACTTGAGACTTGTTAGGAAAGACTTGAAGACAACTCTGGCAGCCAGTAACACATAATCCATCTTTAGTTGTCTTTTGTGACAGACTTTGCAGATGTCACATTCTTTAGTGCCCTTCAGTTCTCGATATCCACACTGAAGGACTGTTGTTTTATTAGTTTAAATTGCTCCTGTCCTTTAGTTACATTTATCTGTTGTTGCACAATATGAATGAAGTTACATTCTTCATTTCAATAGTTACTAATGTTGATGTCGGTTTTTGTGTGTCCCTGTTCTCATGCTGTTATCGGTTATAATGTTGTTATTCCTACCGGTGGCGTATTTAGGAATTACTATTTTTTTTTTTTTTTACCGTGAGCTATTGAAGTGGAAGATGCCTATTCGAGGCTCAATCTTCTAAGTTCCCGCCCTGATAAGCCATTTAGTTAAACAAATTCTAAACAAAAACTTGGCTTCTTGTTTGAAAGGAGAATAAACATTCTTCAAAGCAAATATCTAAGCTACCGGTACCTTTTATTAGTGCTGAAAAAAAAAACAATAACTTCTAAGCTACCCAGCACACGTAAACCTTGGGGGGTGGGGGGGGGGGGAGAGAAAAGAGAAGTTGAACTGAAGACTAGAAGGACCCTCTTCTAAATATACCCGTACTTAAACTGCTGTTGTCAAAGCAATGTTGTTATCGTTCCTTCTATGACGTTAGAGTTATCGTTACTAATCTAAAAAGTAACAGGAACTATTCTTAACTCTTTAACATTGAGTTATTGTTCTCTTTAACATTGAGTTATCGTTACTAATCTAACATTTCACAACAACTATTCTTAACTCTGTAACATAGAGTTATCGTTACTAATATAACAATTTTAACAACAATAATCCTTAACTCTGGAACAACTTTTGTTCTTTGTTAATCATGACCAGGGACGTACGGTACTTACAGTATTTTTGACACCCGTGGCGGATCCTTCACTTAGCATACCTCCCGACCCCCACATAAACAAACAAAGAAATATGTGCAGTGCTGTCATAATAGTGTCCGATGGCACCCCCTCCTGGCTGTCACCGGGGCGGGCTTCCTCCTTGCACCCACTTAGTACGCCACTGATCATGACTGTTATTGTGTTCTTTCTGATGTAGCTGCTATTATACAAATGCTCTTGTCACTTACGCTGATTTTAAACCCCTTAACCAATATGTATGTAACCAGTATGTATGTAACCAATAAATTGTATGTATAATTTATTTTTCATTACTATTACTTTACAATTTCCTTGTCATGTGGCAAATAATTAACAACTGTGTTATTGAATACAGGCCTATTCATCTATTGAATAAAAACCGTTAAGCGTTATGGCATTGCGATATTACATATAAGCTGGTGGTCCGCAACTTATATGTAGTTGGAAAAGTGGTCCTTAGATGTAAAAAGGTTGGGAACCATTGTACTAAACGATCAAACAGCAAGAGAAAAGCATGTTAACCATTAACGTTAGGAGATCTGCAGATTGACCTAAAGTACGTTTCAGAAAAAAACCAGTGGTTCAACACGACAGCGTCATGGCTGAGTTGACCTCAACTTTTTTTTTTTTTTTTTTTTCATTTACTGAGTCCCATGTACACCCTAATAAGTGTCACACTGTACAACATGACTAAGGGTGCCAAAGCCTTACTCATTATCCATTATCCGTATCACCTCCGGAAATTATACGGAAAATGTGATTTGGTTCAAGTAAAAGCATTCTTTGATGGCACCCCCCTTCCCCCCCCCACCCCCCCCTCCCCCCCTCCCCCCCCAGTACTATTTGTTCCACTATTTGAAAAACCGCTGTCTAGACCAGTGGTTCCCAGACTTTTGTTATCTGGGCCGCATTTTCTGAATGACAGTTTGCTCGCGCTACACCGAATATTTTCTTCTTCGTTCACCCTCTGTCGTCTGCTTGAATATTTTCAAAGAAAGCAGTAGTCAGCTTGAAGCTGTTGGTATCTCCGTAAAGGTTTTCCAGGAATTGTACTGGTAACGGTCATATGCGCATTCTCTGTTCCTCTTATGTTGAAGCATATGATCGGCAATCATTATATCAGTGCCACAGTTACACTTATCAGTAGTTCCTATCTTTAGCTTGTTGAATTGATGGTATCCCAATCTGTTGCGACCCGTGTGAAGTCTGAATATTACAACTTGTTCACTTCTGCTGAGCTGGTAAAACGCATAATTTTTATTGTGGCCTGAATGTTCTGCTTCCCACTTGCTCCTGTATCTGCGCTTGGTAAAACTCTTGGCCTCTTCATAAGTTAGAATTTGTTATTAGTGATAAATAACTTGAAAAACAAAATCTTGCAGTGCTTAATTCATAAAACAGAACACAACTACTTTATGATATGATCACGAAAACTCCAGAAAGTATAAAACAAAACAGCTACATAAAAACATGATTCATTCATATGATTTTTTTTTAATGTCTCTAAATCCTTGATTGTCGTTGAATCTTCCCACCACACCTGCCATCCTCTCATGCCGCATCAGCGCAACACCGTTTGGGAACCACTAGTTTAGATATATAGCTCTTGCTGTTTCTGTGCCATTACTTAATGGCAGGTTGCTTTTCTTTTGCTTTTCTTTTATATATAAAGCATTTTCTCCGGACAGCAATGATAATTCCAACATCTATAACTCAAAGAGGAGTCGTATATGAAGGTAGGAGAGTAGTGGTATAAATTTGGGAGGATAAGTTTCGGATGGGATGTGGAAAGTATATGTAGGGTTGGATTATATTTAGTGTTGGAGGATAGTTTAGGATGGGAAATAGAGTTTTTTTTCAGGAGGGAGTAGGGGGGTGATATTTGATTGAAGTGGGGGTTAAGTAGAAGGACGCTGAAGGGTGTAGTTCCCGGGGGGTCCGGGGGTAGCGATTAGAATGTTATCGATAGGAAAAATCGGGGAGGGGAATGGGAGTAGACCAGGTGGGACAGTAGTGAAGTTTTAGTGTATTTAAGGTAGATGAGGAGTTGAGTTTTGGGTAGGGGTTAAATTGGGGGATAGCGAGTGGGGGGTGTGGTTATTTTTTTAAGGGTAGTTAATGGATAGAATGTTGGGTGTGAGTATGGGTAAATTGGTTATTATTATATTTGTATTAGATTATCATTAGTGGAATGGTTTTATTAAGAGAGGTTTGAGCAGTGTAAGAAGTTTTGGGGGATATGTGGGTACTGGTGTAAGTTTTTATGGTATATGTGGGATGTTAATGAATAGGGGTGTGGTTAGTATATCTTACATTTTTTTGGGTGGTAGTTATGTACAAATGTAGTTTTGTTAGAGAGTTAGGTAATGGATGATAAATAAGGGAGGTTTGATTGGTTGGGTAGAAGTGGGGGTAGTTTAGTTGGAAGTTGGGGAGTGTGGGTGGAGGTATAGGGGAATAGGATGAGTGGGTTAAGTTGGGTTTATGATATTGTAGAGGTTGGTATGTTTAGGATGGGGACTGTATTGTAAATGTGGTAGGTAGTATGTTGTGGTAGGTAAATATCGTGGGGGTTGTAGGGGGATGGGGTAGTTTGGTTGTTATTATGTTGTATGGGTTGTGAGGGTACAAAAGTGGGGGTGTGGCGTGTTGGTGAGGATATGGTGTAGGGGGGTTGGGGGTTGGGGGGAGTTTTGGAGGGGTATTTGATGTTAGTTTGGAGTGGGTTGGAAAAATGGTTAGTTGGGTTATAATAGGGGGGGGTGTATGATAGTGGTAAGTTTGGGGGGGGTTTGAGAGTGGAATTTTGGTAGGGTAGGGGGTGTAGGTTTGTAGGGGGGTATGAAAGGTGGTTTGAGTGGGGGTAAGGGGTGGGGAAGTGATTATTGTGGGGGGTGGTGTGGGGGTTTTAATAGTTCTTGATGTGGTAGGAATGGGGAGTAGTGGTTTTAGTGGATTGTTATGAGGTCTAGCTGAGGGGTGAGGGGTATTTTGATTGGTAATAAAAAACGGTTATGAATGGGGAGGGGGGGTATTTATTAGTAATCAGGGATGGGTAGAGGGAAAATAGAGGAGGTTTGTTGGTTGTTTTATTGGGGGGATATGTTTTTTTAAATGTTTAAATGGATGGGATTGTTTTGTAGTGGGGAGTGGGGGATTTGTAGGGTGATGTATGAAGGTGTGTTATATGGTAATTGGATAGGAGATTTAGTATATGTTTGTATAGTGGGAGGGGGGTTGTGTAGTTGATTATGTATTAGATGTGTGGGAATGGTAAATGTTGTTGGTTTAGTAATGTAATACAGTATAATGTAGGGGTTGGGATAGTTTTTGAATGGGGTAGTTATGTAGGAAATTTTGGGGACATGGTTATGGTAGGATATATAGTAAATGGGGTAGTTGTGCCAAAAAACGGCAGTTATATACTGTATTGGGGTATGTGTTATTATGGGAATAATGGGGAATTTGGGCTATAATGAGTTTAAAAAAAAAAAAAGGGGGGTTTAGAGTGTATTGGTTTGGTGGTGGTGGATTTGGAGGTTTTTATATGACTTGGGTCCTATTTATAATAGGGTTTTTGGTGAAGTGGGTGGTATGGGGGATGTTTGGGGGGTTTGTAGGGAGTGGGGGTGGATGGTTCAAGGGGGGTTATGTGGGGGAAATTAGTTTCTGTTGTGGGTTAGGATGATTATGGGTGGGGGTTTTGGGGGTGTTTAAGCGGTGTAGGAGTGGTAGGGGGGTTGCAGTTTGGGTAGGAGTAGTTGTTTTGTTGGGCACGGGTGGTTACTTATATATGTTAGGGTTGATGTTACTCCCCCCCCCTCCCAAAGTTTTTTAGAATAGGATGGGTTTGTAGGGGCTATTGAGAGGGTTGGGGTGATAAGAATTAGGGGTAGAGGACAGTTGTATGGGTTTGGTGATGATGGATGACCGGGGGGGTGGGGGGAGAGGAGAGGGGATTGTCTGGGTTTTTTTTTTTTTGAGGATTCGTTTTTATTTTTATGAGGGTGTGCAGGAGTTTAGAGGGTTAGGGTCCTTAAGATTTTTTCCGAATAGGTGTGGGGGTTGATTTAATGGGTACGTGGGGATTTATTCGTCAGATTGGACTTTATTTCTAGGTGAGGGGGTGTTAATTTGGTAGAAGGTGTTGGTGGGAATGGTTGGGTTTTGATTTGTTGTTGGTGAGGTTTGGTATTGGGCGGGGTAGGTCTTATCGGGGGGGGTGTGTTACGATTGTATTTAGGGTTTTTGGACGGGTGTTTAGTTTGGATCTAGAGGGAGGTGGTGAGGCGAGGTAGTTTTGTTGTTTAGTGTACTTTGGGGTTTTTTGGGAAGTGGGGTTCATCGGGTGATGGGGGGTTCTCGCCTAAGTGGAACTGGGGTTATTAGCGGTCCAAGGCACGGGAGGGGTGGGAAAGGGGGTGGAGGTAGTGGATTATTGGGGGGAGTTAGTTTAAACTGTGGAAGTTTTTTTGAGAGGGGGGACAGTTGGACTATTTGTCTTGGGGTGGTTGATGTACATTTTTATTTTAGGGGGAAGAGGATGTAGGAAGGTAGCAGTTTCTGGAATTAGATGTTTTTCTTTGGGAACCTGGTATTGGTACATCTAGAAGGGTTGTAGGGTTATTATTCTGGGACGGTTATTTTGTATCACTAAGTGGGGATAGGGGGATGTAGGTTGAGTATATGTTTGTTGATTTTGTTAGTCAGTGTAGTCGAATCGTGTTCTTCAATGGAATGTTGTCTAGGGGAGTCCATTTTAGCAGAGGGTACACAACAGGGGCCCACGTTGGTATAATGCTGAGGGGAGGGGATATGGGTAGGAGGGGTATTTGGTTTTATTAAGTGGATGTGGTGTGGTGGGGCAGGTGGGGTTTTTGAGGTGTGGGGTGGGGGGCGGAGTTCCGTAGCATTTGAGGTGGCGGTTTTGCTAGGTAGTGGGGGGGGTAGGTGAGGGTGGGTGGTGGGTAAAGGTGAGGTGGGCAGTTGGGGTATGTTCTAGCGATCAGGTGGTTCATGACAAGGTATTGGTGGTGAGGGGTGGTGGGATTTGGGTGAGGGGGGTGTGGTGCTCTGGTCGTAATGAGGGCGGGATGTTTCCGATGTAATGTAGATGGGGGTCGGATTGGTTGCGAAGTGCTGGCAAGGAGTTGTTTTTAGGGGTAGTGGGCACGTGGTTGGAGTTTTTTAAGGGGGGGGTGGTGTTGGTAGGGTTGAGCTGTAGTTGGGCATTGGGGAGTTTCTAAGGAAAAATGGGTAGGTGGAGTTGGGGGGGGATGTAGGGTTTTTTTTGGGGTATAAAGTTTAGATGGTGGGAGATTTGTTAAGGGGTGAGTTGGTGGGTTTATAGGGGTTGTTTAGGTGGGTTATATATAAGTAATTAGATTGGGGTGGGAGGGGGGTAGCAGGGTTTAGGGCTGAATGGTGGGATGTCATTTGGGGGTGGGGGTTCTTGTAGGGTGGGAGGTGTTGTTTTGGGGTTGGGGGCAGGGGGTGGGGGGTTGGGGGGTTTTAGTGGATGGGGATTGTTGAATGAAAGTGGGTGAGGGGGATGTGGTGGGGGGTGTGTTGGAGACTGTGGGACAGGTGAGGAGGGGGTTTTATGGAAAAGGGGGGAAGTTTTTAGTTATTGTAGGGGGCGTGGTAGGTGTGGTGGAGATGTCCAGGTGTAGGATTGTTGGTGTCATGATGGGGGGTAGTTTGGTGAGGGTTTGTAGAGTTTGGGGGTGGGTGTGGACATAGGATTGTGAGGGGGATAGTGATGGGTTGGTTGAGTTAGTATATCTGGAAGTAGAGGGGTGGAGGGGGCGTGGGGGGGGGGGGATATGTAAGGTGGGATTGAAAGTTTGGTGTGTTTTCTGGATGGGTGATGGGGTTTGGGTTATTGTTATTTTAAAGAGGGAGAGGATAAAGGTTGATGGATAGTTAATGAATTCGGGGGAAGGTAGGTAATAGGGTTGTTTAGTGTTGGTTGGAGATTTAGTGTTGGTTGTGGGGGAAATGAGGGGTGGGAGGGAAGTGGTTTTTTATTTTGCGATTATGGGTGAAGGGGGTAGAGGATTGGGGATTAGTTGGTGGGGATTGGGTTTTTCGAGATGGGTCGGGGATAGGAGGAGGTTGTTTGGGGAGAGGTATGTTGGATTTTATGTGAATGGTGTGGGTTGAGGGTGGGTGTTAGAGGGATTGGGAAGGGATTTATTAGATGTGGATTATAGTAATTATGGATATTAGGGGGTGTAAGGGAAGGATAGGGGGAGTTATTGGGTAAGAATATGTAATGAGGGGGGGGGGGTAGTTGGGGGTTTGTCGGACATGGTAGGGTGGGGGTAAAAAGGAGGTGGGATTGGATTGGGTTTGAGGTAGGGTGAGGAGGGGGAGTTAAATGTGGGTGTGTGTTTAAGGGAAGGGGGGTAGTGAATGCGGGGAGTTTGTGTGTGTGTGTGATTAGGGTGTAGATATGTTGTTGGCATTTTTGGTATTTTGTTGAAGGGGAGGGTGGGGTGGGGTTAGAGGGGGTAGTGGTTTGGGGGGGGGGGGGGGGGGGGGGGGGGGATGGGGGGGTGAGGGGGGGGGGGGTGGGGGGTTGGGTATGGGGGATGGGTAGGGGGGGTATAAAGTTTGGGTGGGGTTTGGGGGTTGAAGAGGGGATGGTGGGATGGAGTTGGGTGGGTGGCTGATAGTGGTGGGGTGGTGAAGATATTATGTTTTTGATGATTGTTTGAATATGTGTGGTTATGTGTATGTATGGTATTTTTTTGTTTTTTTGTAAAAGTTGGTCGATAAATGCTGGGTATTATAAGGGGATTCATCTATTATAAGGGGGTGACGTGGGGCCTTTTTGTTCAGACTAAAACTGCGCGATGATGAGTCCGTTTCTAATTTTCACTCTAGGAGTTGGGTACTTGGAATGCACCTGTTTAGCAACCCGTCATCCAACTGAGCAGCTTTTGTTTTACTAACACACGTTTTGGTTATGTCTGTTACGGCTGGAGCCTCTATTGTTGGTGGTGGTGGTTTTATTTAGGCAGGTTTTATGGGTAGGAATGGACTCTCACGCCTCAAAGTTTTAGAGCCCCTATTGCACTGTATTTTTTACATCACACAACCCTTTAAGTTTGACAATAACACTCAGTCGAAACTTTGTTTTTAGTTTACCGTTTTTTAGTTATTTTGAAATGTGACAGTCTCCTGAGGTCAAGACTATTCAATTACTTCCTATTAGTTGTCATGGATTACAAGTTTTTCTCTTTAACTATGGTGTTTTACTACTTTTTTTATGTTTTGATATTTGTGGTAGGGGGTTTCGATTAGTAGAATATAATTTTTCTTCGGTAACTTTTTATTTTACCGCATTTTAGGATATATTTTAGTACCCCTAAGACAGGGCAAACAAGGGAATCTAGTCAGTCCTCTTTTTTACACGGTGTCGTTCAGAAGGGACACGTATGGTGTGTATGGAGGTTTACAATTCAATAGGGAATGGTTAGCATAGGCCATTTTTGTGGGTGGCGAGGGTTTTATGTTTGAAACAGCTATAATTAGGAGGGAATGGCAAGCTTAACTCCTGAGACTCTGGGTGCACGACCTATCTGCTCATACTTTCTTAAACGTCACTCATATGAAATGTGATCATCTATAGGGGCGTATCGTGCATTCTGCTGGGGGGGGGTTGGGGGATTTTCACATAGTTCGTCACTGTATAGTCGTGCATACTGCATACCTTCTTCTCAAGCATCCGTCATGGCATTTTCGGGGGGGGGGGGGGGGGGGTGTGGGTTAATGTGGGTCAAAATGGGTGGGGGTGTGTGTTGGTTGGCTAAGCGTCAACGACATTTACGTGGAACTCGAGGGAAGTTGGTTTGGTGTGGCTGGAAAGAGTCTGTAGGGGGGGGAAGGGTATACATTAAAATTCTTGTGTGGGGCTGTGCTGAGAATGGGGTGGGTATGGTGGATACAACTGGCGTGGTAGCGTTGAATCTATGGTTACGGGGGGAGGGACAGGGGGGGTTGGGTACGTACGCATACAGACTGCGACCGTTGGGGGTCCCGTGGGATGGACAAATTTTGCGTCTGTTCTCGAAAACACAATAAGTTACCATTCGGGTACGCGTGGGCATATGAGAGTAATCAAATACGGGAGGATGTGGGGGGTTTGGCGGGGGGGTGGGGGGGCGCGCACTGGCTGGGGGGGGGGGTATCTAACACTCACATCCCTGGGTGGGGGTCGGGGTCCAGGTTGCGGGGTCCGGGTGGCGCTGACACAAACGTACTGATTTTTGTTATGCAAGGGGTTCGCAAAACAGTGGGGTTTTGCTGTAAGCGTTCTGGTTGGACGAACTAAGAAAGCGTGTAGAGTTATATATGTTACCTAGGGTGGAGAATGGGTTTTTTTAATGTGGTCTGGTATTTGGTGTGGTCTAGTTTTGTTAATGCGGTGGGTATTACATGGTTGTGTTGTATTTTTTACGCTATGAAGGGAGGGGGGGGTGAATTTTCAGATGGTTTTATTTTTTGTTGTTGCCATTGACAGACATTGCGCGGCGATTTATTTTTATCATCCTTAGGGGGGGGGAGGGGGGTCTAGGTCGTGGGTGTTGAAAAATTGCGCTCTTATAAAAGTTATTATAAATGCATATAAACGTTTTTTTTTTTTTAACACTGTCGACACATGTTTTGTTAGAGGAACGCACCGTAAAGTTTAGATACCATATCGATTTGAATTCGCACTATTATTGTTTTTTTACCACGTTTGCCCTAAGGCTGCAGTGAGGTCACTTAATGTTTCTGATGCGCTCCAATGTGACAACAAGCTATCCGATCTCTCGGGCTCTTTGCACAACTACGTGATGCTCTTACGTATACAAATGAACTGTTACCCTTTGGAGTACATAAACAAATCGCTAGCTCGATCTAATTCTTCAGAGAGGTCTAAGAACTATAACTATTATTTAACTATCTAACAGCAACACCAGAAAAGGTTTGGGGGGGGTGGGGGGAGTTGGTGGAGGGGGGGTGGGGGGGGTGTGGGGAGGGGTGGGGGGGGGGGGATTTGTGGGGGGATGTGGGAAGGCTGCCGAGAGTGATAGCGAGATAGGTTTGTATATAAACATGTAAATGTGTTGAGGTGTGATATAAAGTTGGTATGATGACAATATGAGGTGTTTTGGGGGGTGAAGTGTTTGTTCTATTGGGTTTTTTTTTGCTAAATTTGATTTTACTGATGGTGATTTATATGGAGTAGTTGATCAGTACTATGTTACATTTACATTAACTAAGAATATAAGTTCATATGTAATTGTTATAAGGATTAAATATTGTGTTTTTGGGTTTAATAATATTAAATTAACTTAGGAAATTGGTTTATTAAAGTATTATATAAAGAAAGTGGAAATAAAAGAGATTTACCATTTAGAAACACAGAAAAAGTAAGAAAGTTGTGCTTGATCACACAGTTTGTTCACTGTTCACATATTAGTAACATATCCTGCAGTTTTGTGTTTACTTCCGTTCGAGATACATTCCGGTCAGTATAAAATATCAGAGTGGAAAGAAACATGAAATAAATCAGAGTCTTTTAAAAGTTCTTGCGGCCACAGCGGTCGGCCATTGCGTCTTTTAAAAGATCTTGCGTAGGGAATCAGTTAAATATGGGCTCGAAACATCTAGCACTATAACAGGCATGTTTTAGGCAAAACATCACACTTAAGGGTTGACATTCTACAAACTTCAGACGAACAAGAAATAAAACATAAAAGTGGAGCCTAAGAAGATAGACACGCAAAAATGTTGATCTTGGGTAGAATCATCACACAGATAAACAGATCAATATATTTTTAATCCCTGATCGATAAGAGCGCAGCGACAAATATTTTATTTATCTGCTGTCGGCGAGGTAACTTTCTTAGAGTATACTAAACCAGTGGTTCCCAACCTGTGGTCCTCAGACCACTTATGGTCCGCGGCGCATTATCAGGTGGCCCGCGGCTGCGTTATCGATTTGGTATTAAGTGCTTTGATTTTGCTCTGATCCTCCCTACGTTTTTAGTGCTATAAAAACAAAACACAGAAACCGTTTGCAAGTAGAACCAGCTTCTAGTGAGCGAGATGCAAGCACAAGGCTCCCATTAAATATTTTGTTAATTTAACCATTGAATTGTATGAATATATAGTAATTAAGGCCCAGCGGCCAACATATGACCCAGCATACATAACTCTATAATAGTTTTATAATAAAACAAGTATTAATTCCCACTTGGTCAAATATGGGTTATTTCATAAGCAAATGAACGGCCTTCAAATTTTTATAGAAAGTTACATTCTAAAATGCGTATTCAGTCTTAGAAACATGAGTTAAGTATAAAATTTAGCGTTCAATTATAGAAGCTCTTGGGCCTTGACGGGTTTAGTGCTATCCACTATATACTAATTGTCTAAGGATACGTAATGTAACTAGCAATTTAGACATCTCGCCACTTTTTCGGGGAAATCCTGAAATAACGTGCATTGCATCGAGAAGGTTAAATTGAAAACCCATTAAAAGAGCACGCAGGCCATTCAATTTTGTTTGCATGGTGCATTTTCTATTGACCATAAGTCATGGTGAGTTTGATTATAAAGAGCCAATGAAGTAAAATGAAATTGAGGAATTAAATGGCCATATGAGAACTAGTGTCTTCATCGGGCCATCCAGCAGAAAAGACACAATATAATTATTCCCTGTCAGTTTTGTTTTGTTTTTGGAATGGTATTGGAACTACTAGCTTGTTGTTTTAGAATGTTCTTGTAGTTATATTCTCTGGACACAAAGGAAAAACAAGATAAACATTAAAACTTGACAAGACAATTAACCTCTTCCCTTTTGCTGGACCGAAAACAGATTTAAAAACATCTCCTGTGACGATAAATGGCCTTAGCAATAGACGAAAGAAAATATAGAAGTGTATATCTTGGAATGTAATCATCATCATCATTCATTTTCGTTCCCAGTGGAACATAGGACTGAAACAGTTGCTCTCCATCGATTTCTATTCTGGGCTGTCTTATTCAGCTGTGCCTAAGTCATTCCAATTTCCTTAGCCTCCTCTTCGACAGTTCTTCTCCAAGTTCTCCTTGGCCTCTCCACTCTTCTTTTCCCTTGTGGGTTCCAGTCAAGGGCATCTCTGGCTATGCTTGATTGTTCTCTTCTGAGTGTATGTCCTATCCATCCCCACTTTCTTACCTTAATTTCCATTTGTATTGGCTGTTGCCCGCATCTTTTCCTTAGCTCAACATTTGTTATTACATCTGGCCATCTTATACGGACGATCCGTCGGAGACATCTATTTACAAATATCTGTAGTTTGGAGGTGATACTCTTTGAGACATGCCATGTCTCTGAGCCATACAGCAAGACTGACTTTACATTTGAGTTAAAGATTCTGATTTTGTTCTCTCTGGATATAGCTGAATATGTCCATATTGGTCGAAGGGCATTAACATCGCATCTGGCTTTATTTATCTTAGAACAGACGTTCTAACATCGGTTCCCCCTCCTTTGTCAATGTTACTCCCCGGATATGTAAAGCTTTCTACTTCTTCAATAACTTGATCATTGATCTTCATAGAGTTCATCTGCCTATTATCTATCCTCATGTTTTGTTTTATTTACATTTATATGTAGTCCCATCTTTGCTGCTTTTTTCAATAATCTATTTGTTTTCTCCTGCAAATCTTGCTGTGATAGAAGGCACAAATCATCTGCAAAGTCAAGATCCTCCAGCTGTTTGTTGAATGTCCACTGTATTCCTGTCTTCTCTCTTTCTGTTGTTTGCCTCATAACCCAGTCTATTACCATGAGAAAAATTGTTGGTGATAGCAGACATCCCTGTCTGACCCCGCTGTGTACTGTGAAGGGCTCTGATAGTTTTCCTTTGTGCACTACTTTGCATGAGATCTCCTGGTAGAAATCTTGGATGATTTTAATGAATTTCTCTGGGATTCCATAATGTCTCAGGATTTTCCGTATCACGGTACGGTCTATACTATCGAAAGCTTTTTCGAAGTCCACAAAATTTATATATAAGGGGGTCTGCCATTCGTTTGATTGTTCTATGATGATTCTGAGTGTTGCTATCTGGTCTGTACATGATCTTCCTGCACGAAATCCTGCCTGTTCTTCTCTGAGTTTGTCATCCACCGCCTTCTTAATACGGTCCAACAAAACTCTGGTCAAAAATTTTCAAGCAACTGCTAGCAGTGTTATACCCCTTCAGTTGCCACATAGTCAAGTTTCCTTTCTTTGGCAGCTTGATAATATGGCCTTCCTTTCAGCTCTTTGGTTAAAGCCTCTTTTTTCCCAGATTTTCTTGAAGAGCTGGTGTAGCAACTCTGTAGTGTATGGTATATCTGCCTTCAGGGCTTCTGGTGGTATTCCATCTGGTCCTGCAGCCTTCCCATTTTTTAGCTGTTTTATTGCCCGAGAGATCTCTTGTTTAGTGGGTGGGTTCATGTTGCACTGTAGTGGCTCTTCTGCTGGTTCTGTGATGGGTTGCTGTATTGGTTGATTTCGGTTTGGGATTTCCTTAAAATATTCAGCCCATCTGTCCCTTTGTTTCTCTTCATTGCTAATGTTTTGTCCTTCTCTGCTCTTCACTGTTGTATTGTGGTTTAGCTGTTTCTTAGATAAAGTTCTAGGGATATTATATAATGTTTTCAAGTCTCCTTTTTTGTCGCAATCTTGGCTTCCTCTGTTAGTTTTTCAATAAATTCTCTTTTATCTTGCATGGCACTCCTTTTCACTTTCCTGTTTAGCTCCCAATATATTGTGAGCAGTTGCGTTTTCTGTTCTGCCTCTTTACAGTTGTTCACTTGTTGTTTGATGTCTCTTCTTTCTCTTATGAGGTTCCATGTGTTTTCTGTGAGTCATTCCTGCTGTTGTTTATTTCTTTTGCCAAGAACTTCTTCACGTGTATTCCTGTATGCTTCCTGAATTGTGCACCAATGATTATCTATACTTTCCTCTTCAAGGTTCTCCGTGTTTTAAATCTATTTCTCAACTTTAGGTTGAACTGAACTCTTGTGTCTTTGTTCATAAGGTTCTGGGTATTATATTTCAGGCTTGCTCTTTCTGCTGTCTTTGTGCGCCCACAATTTTACCCTCAGTGATGCTAGGAGAAGGTGGTGGTCTGATGCTACGTCAGCTCCTCTCTTTACTCTAACATCTTGTAGGCAGCGTCTCCATTTTCTTTCTATGGTGAAGTGGTCTATCTGATTTTGCGTGTGCCCATCTGGGGAGTTCCATGTGGTCTTGTGTATGTCTTTGTGTGGGAAAATAGTCCCTCCGATGACCAGGTCATTCAAATCACAAAAGTTTACAAAGAGTTCTCCATTTTCATTTCTGTTTCCTATGCCATTCTGCCCCGTGATCAGTTCACAGTTTTTGTTGTCTACTCCTACTTTTGCATTTAAATCTCTTATTACTATCTTAATGTCTCTCCTGTGTGTTTTGTCCAGTGTTCCTTGGAGTTCATCATAGAAATCTTGCTTCGTATCTTCATTTGCATTGTTTGTAGGGGCATAACATTTAATAGTGGTGATTTTTCTTCCTTTTCCCTGGAATCTTGCCGTTATTATCCTGGGTGATATTGATTCCAATTCTATTAGTGCTTTCCTGGCTTCCTGGGACATCATAATATCAACCCCTTCTCTGTGTGTGTGTGGTCTTCATCCTCATGTCCTGAATTTATGACATTTTCCCATGTGTTGGTTATGAATTCCCCAGTTCCATTTATTCTCGTTTCTGCTAGTCCTAAGAGTTTTATTCCATACTGTGGAATTAAGCTGTAAAGAAAATGTATCTTCGTCACCGTTGACTTGGGTTCCTTTATTGACCTCGACACGCTTGGCTGCTCTTCATATGCCTCGGCACGTAACTGTCTTGTTTTTGTCACCGTTGACTTGAGTTCATGCTTCGTTGATCTCGATGTTGTCTTTTCAATCGCCTGCGTTTTGATAAGTACACTGTTTTGTAACAAACGTAATATTTCCACAAGTGGTCACTGGCACCATAACGAGAACGTGATATTTCCACAAGTTCTAATCTTTGTGTCCGTTATGTGTTACGTTTGACCCTTGTGTGTGTTCTTGACTTGCCGTACACTCGTCTGTTATAGAATACATCACTCAATTTCTGCCTGCCTTGTTTATGTGATGATGAGTGGTGGTTAATGATCAAACCATTATGCCAACTGAAATAACTGATCAACTAGTCGTTGATCAACAAAAACTCTCAATTGTTGACTAAGAACATATTCACAGCTGGCATCCCTGTGCCCGATTATAAATGGTAATGGCATACATGAGACTTCAACATTGTCCTTCTTACATCATGTAACTCACTGTTCATGGATTAATTGATTAACTCTTGATCTACGCTGAATACTGAACACCCTTCACTTCAGATACTGTCTACTATACACTACTTCTTAAAGGGTTGTTCATAATAAATTCAATATGGTTTTGAAGTATAAGCTGGGTCACCACCAGTGCTGGAAACTTCTTCTAAGCCACTGCTGTCTTATAACGTCTGCTTTATATATCTGAACTGGACCACTACTTCTAACACCTGTCCTCGATCACCTGCCCTTGACTGTATTCGAGAGTTTACATACCATGTTTTTGCTTGAATAAAACTGCTGGCGATACTCTTGGATACAGCTCGACATGAAACTTAATTGTCGTGGGAACATCTTTCCCTTTCTGCGAAATGCAGCGGCACCATAACACAATAATACCTGTGCTGTCCACTAAGTTTTCAGATGGTCCTACGGTTAATCTACCTGACCTGCTCTGTGTTGACCATCTCCGCTAAACGACGAGACAAGAGTAATTTTAACTCTCCTGTCAGCGCACGGATTTCTCGTGTCAATATGCTGACGTAAAACTAAGTCCTACTACTCATTAATTATTCCTTCTTATTCCTATCTCAGTTATCTTCTATTCCTATCACATGAGACTAGCCTACCGCCAGGGATGTTGGTTTACCAAGTTATTCTTCTGCTCCCTAAATTCTGTCTCTTGTCTATTATACTGCACTTCTAGTAATATACTCATAAATGTTCAACGAGCCTGGTTGATCCGAAAATACACATTATCTTGTACTGGCAACATTGACAATCTTGTCCTCAGAATAATATAATGAACTGTCATTTCTAACTTGTGATGTACCAAGCGATTAAGTGTCTAAATGATATTTATTTCTTTTCTGTGACCACAGAAATCAACCAAAATCACTTTGGCTTATCACTCGATAAAACTCCCAATTGCGCTTGCCACTTCATAGTCATTTAACACTTGGGAGAGAACCCAATCTGACAACTTAACGCTATCGCGTTTCAAATCTGACTGACTTAATTTTGAACAACGATTTACAACGACAACTATTTCCCGAACATTCTAGAACAATCTGTCTCGTAAACAGCTCGCTCAAAATATAAATTTCCCGTGCAAAGTCTCTTTGCTCACCTCGCTGATTAAGAAAAACCAAACTCCAAACTTAACTTTATAAATTCTCGGCCAAGGACAGTTTAAATTAAACACTGCACTAAAGGGAAGTCAACCCTACTCTTGTCCCCTTCTAGATGTAACATGGATTGTTGCCCTTAGATTATCAATGTAATTTCTCCGGCGACCTTGTCTAAATTTGTTGCTCTTGGACAATAAATAAACTCATTTCATTGTTAAATTTTGTTCCTAATAATTTTCTCAGTAAGTTTCTCATTGGAAGCCCATAGGGGTCGTCCACAAATAACGTCGCGCATTTTTTAACATTGTTTTAATCCCCTATTGGGGTTCGCTTCGTGGTGTGAAGCAATTTTGATGGATTGATTTTTAACGAAGCATCCCCAACCGAACTGACTGATGGACAGACGAACTGAATGACAGACTGACTGACGAACTGAAGGACCTGACTGACGGACTGACTAATTTACCGACCGATGGACTTACTGTTGAGGTACTGACTGACTGAAGGACTTATTATCGGACTGACTGACGTCTCACTGGCGCACGAGTAATGGACTGACTGACGGCATGACTGATGTACTGACGAACTGACTGATGGATTGGCTGATGGGCGGACAGAGAGACTGACTAACCGACGGACTGAGCGATAAACTGACTGATGGAATAACGGACAAATTGACTGATGGACAGATTGATGGTTCGACGGGCCGACTTACAGACTCACGGACAAGCTAACGGACTGACGGAAGGCCAAACTTACTTATGTACTGATTGTCTGATTAACTGACTGATTGATTGACTGGCTGACTATCTGACGGCTTAACTTACTTATGTACTGATTGACGAGCTGACTGACTGGCGGAATGCTGGACTGATAAACGGACTGATTTACGTACTGAGTGACTGACGGGGTGACTGGTGCACAGGAGGATTAACTATAGACTAATAGACCTACAGACGGGTCTGACTGACGGCCGACTGACAGACTGACGAACAGAATACCTGACAGACATACTATGGACTAACTGAAGGGCTGACTGACAGACTGAGAAATTGATGGACTGACTGATGGTTCGGCTGTTGGACTGATTGATGGACTGGCTGGTGGACTGACTGACAGAATAGCTGATTGATGGACTGAGTGATGAACTGGCTGATCTAGTGACGAAATTAATGGCAGACTGACTGACTGATATACTCAGTGAGGAACTGGTTGAAAGATTGACGGTACTCACTGACCTCCTTACAAACCATCAGCTCTTGGACGTTTTTTCTCCTTCAGACTTTTTAAGTATGGTCACTAACATAGCGTCGGGGTCAGCATATGCAACCTGCATCCTCACTATCTGCGTACTCTTGATGTGACAAAGTTAGGAATCATCCGCCTGGTCGCCTTTGATTAATTACACTGGACAACAAATTTTGACTTTTTGTGTGTATCTGAGATTAAACCAAGTTACCTTTATGTTGTTTGGGCTGCTGAATATGAAAATGGCCTTTAAAACACCAGATTAGCTCTAATTTTTAAAATATCTATAAAACAAGCTTTACACATTTGCATATACATACCATATGATAATAATGCTCATAGCGGAAATGATTCACTGCGACGCCCTTTTGTCTGTCGCTTGTAATGAGTTTCTGGAGCATCTCTCACAAGGGCCCAACAATAGTCTGCTAGCATTGCTGCATTCCATTTCCCTTGGTACCTTTTTTGGGGGTAGTAATGTCCTGATGAAATCGTTCCTCTTGCTCGTCACTGACAGCACCGCAGTTAGCAGAGAAGAAATACAGATGAGAGTGTAAAAAGTGTAATTTAAAAGACATGTTGCACCCTAGTCTCTCCTAGCGCTGCAAGAGGGTTTCTACAAGCTCCTTGTAATTGTCAGCCTTATTGTTTCCTAGAAAGTTTGTGGCAACTTGCTGGAAAGCATTCCAAGCTAACTTTTCATCACCTGTGAGGATATCATCAAAACGCTGATCTCGGAAGAGCTGACGTATCTGTGGACCGACAAATACACCTTCCTTGATTTTGGCCTCACTGAGTCTTGGAAATTTATCACGAAGGTATAAAAATCCTGCCCCATTTCGATCCATGACCTTTACAAAATTCTTCATAAGTCGAAGTTTGATGTGGAGAGGAGGGAGCAAGATCTTATGGGATTCTACAAGTGGTTCGTTAAGTACATTCTTTTTCCCCAGTTCAAGTGATTGTCGTTGGGGCCAATCCTTTTTCTTGTAGTGGGAAGTCCTGGCACGACTGTCCCACAGAGGAAACAGCAACACTTTGTGTAACCCTGCTGTAGCCCCATCAAGATGGCACTGAACTTCAGGTCACCACAAATCTGCCACTTATACTTGTCATAGTTGACGGTGTGTAACAGTTGTTTCATGTTGTTGTACGTTTCTTTCATGTACTGCATACTCGTGTGGAACAGATTCCATTGCTGCAGTCTGGACCCCAACAGCTCTGCTTTACCTTTTGGCAATTCCAGATCACTCACTGGATCATTCAATTCACATATACCCCAGACCTAAGGGTCTTTTATATTTGGACATGCGCCCTAATATAACCGACTAGGTTGAACGGGTCACGCCTCGCCAAAACGAGGCAAAAGTTTTACATTTAAAAAAATGTGGCTATGCAGACTCTTCAATAGGCAAGAAATCAGGATCTCTTGATGTAGATGCTTTCACAGGTGACGTATGTCCACTGGCCTTATTATCTTCTTCATCATCCAGAGTATAAGATTCTGGTGGGTCCGGAACAGGAAGTCCTTCCCCGTGAGGCACTGGCCGCATAGCAGAGGGAATATTCGGATAGGTCACAGGCCGCTTTTTCTTCTTAGAAATACCATGTCCAATTGGAGGAGTCATGCAAAAGTAACAATCATTAAGATGGTTTGTCGGTTCCCTCCACACCATTGGAACTGCAAAACGCATCGATCGTCCTTTTCGGTTCAACCAGCAGCGCAGATTCGTTGCATAGGATTGACAACATATGTGTGGGGCCCAATACCGGTCCAGGTCACCGATTTCACAACCAAAATAAAGGCTGTATGCTTTCTTTATCATCAGTGTAATGGGTCGCTGTAGCCACCAATTGTAGCCACCAATTGTAGCCGTCATTTTGTGTAGCTGTCATATTCGTATACTGTCTTGTTTGAATGTTAGTTATTTGCTTGAATGGTGTAAGCGAAGACAGTTAGATATGTGCTTGAATCAGACGCGAATGATATTTTATATGCATGTACAAATAGTTCAAGTCCTCAAGGTCGCATCAACACCAACAGTGTCGAGGGAAATACACTGGAACTCATGATTGGTAAAGTTACAATCCACGGTTTATTTGACAATCACTTTGACAAAGGACGATACAAAAATCTTGCATATATTGGAAACTTCCTTCCTGATCAAATGGTAGGTAATGTTCCATCAGGTACATGGTTAATCAACATACAGTACATCAGCATAATCTTGAAGGTTCATCTTACAATAGTGAATAGTTGGTTTAACAAATGTTCTCTAAGACGGTTGACCTTTCAAGGACAATCTCTCCTCGTACAACCAAGAGTATAGGATCCAATCAAATAGATATTCCCTCCTATCTAGATAGTCAATAGAATACGACTTCTAGATTTCATAATACAATCATTAATTTGAAATATATATCCTAGGCTGAACTTCTAACTTTGGTTCACCTTCCGTCAAAAGAGCCGTTAATCGTATGACGGCAATTCCAATATTCAATAACGTAGATCCCGTAATTTCAATCAACGAGTTTCAATATAAATATGCTCGGAACTTTCAATGCATAAATGTTCAAGTTTGATCCATTCTGGTCCCAACGCATGAGAGTACCAGCTAGAGGTCGACTTGAAGAAGTTATGTCAATGACGACATTAATTCAATAAAATATATAATCAATTATATTAATACCTTACTCTGTGATACTGGGGCTATGTCTTGAATGCAGTGAGCCGATCACCAAAGTAAACATCAATATGCCCAAACACAGGGGCTAAAATACATCAACAGACCATACTGTCTGGTAGGGATCCTGCTTCATTCTCTAAGCAGATACGTCATCCGCCTTTGTTTGACAACAAGCGCGTTCATTTCAAAATCCCCAAAAATGTGCGTTCTCGTGCACAATAAATTTAATATACCAAACGTATTACTAATATCTCAATTGGTGCGTACACTTTTAACAAAGACAGGACCTGAGACTGTCTATATTTGTTAAAGCCTGTTAAGGACTTAAAAAAGGACGCAACAGTTACCTTACAACCCCTCCTGAAAAAAATTAATTCTATTAATTTTTTTTTTCTATGTTAATAAACGCGGAAAGGTGAATCAAATTTACATATTCATGTACTAATAATACCCCCCTTATATATATACTAATTACAAATGGGATGTAGAATTAAATTCAACATCAATAAACAAAAGGTATAATCAACACAAAATTCCAACCACAATCCCTCAATTTGGAATAATTGTGGCACCAAGAAAAGAAATTAAAGTATGAAGGATGATGAACTAAAACAACGAGGATGTGAAACCATCAAACCAAAAAATCAACAAGTGAATTATAAATGATTAAGATGAAATTCCATGCACTAGGCGTGGTGGAAACAGCGATAGATTGATCAATTTGTTGTTGCCCTAAGACGCCACTAGGCGTACTGGCCACATACTGCTTTGCCGGTTGATGGCTAAGGATGGAAGAAGAAGAAGAAGATGAAATTACATCATAAATGAGAAGTGAATTCATAAACAACCAAAAAGAATGCAAATAAAACACGCAAAGTGATCAAAGCAATTAATAAACCACGCGAAGTGATCAAGACACTTAGCTGTTTCTAAAATTAATTAGTGACACTAATTAACTAAGGGTGCTAAAATAATACACTAAAAGTGGTGGTTTCTAGTTCTAAGAACTATTATACAAACTATTATTGTTAACCACTGTGAAATATACAACTAATTAAGTGATCTTAATTGCTAATATCTAATCAAAATTGTTCATGTCTTAAAATTGTTACCAATCCCAGTTATTATAATCTCTAATAACCTTAAGAAGTTCCATTATCATTTCCGAAAACAGTCAATAATCAATGAAGTTCCGTTTTATTAACATCCAACGACATTGAAATGTTATTTTCCGAGTAATCCTGAAAGTTAACATACTCCACTTGGAAAAGCATGTATCTATCACCCTAGAAGGATGATTATATATATTCACAATGTAACGTTCGGAAGGAAATGTTGTCCATTTAAAACAAAAATTAATTTTCTTTACGTCAATGTTATTGACATGACACTGTTATTGTCTTACAATACGAAAAGTCTGAATAATCAATTTCCATACGCAATACAGTGAAGATATAACTTGAGTAGACGTTAAATAAATCATCAAAGTTATTTGATCATTACGTTACAATTGCAAGACTGTCTGTGTAGAGGTTCCAATCTCTGTAGGGCGTATTTGCTCGCTTGGATCGCTTGGACACCTAGATAAACAGTCCGCTAACACATTTTGTGATCCTGGTATGGAACGTATGGTAAAACTGTAAGGTTGCAAAGTTATTGCATATCTGGTGGATTTCGCTGACTTGACGTCTTTAGTGTTGAGAGCAGTGAGTGCTTTTTGATCAGACTCAACAATGAAATGAGATCCCAACAAATAACACTCAAGTTTGGTAATTGACCAAACTAAAGCCAGAAGTTCCTTATCCAGAACCGAGTATTTCTGCTCCGTTGCCGTTAACTTTCTTGACACATACATCACTGGATGCAAGGTACCTAAGTATTCTTGAAGTAGCACACTCCCTATTCCGTGATTAGACGCGTCACTGCGAAGGATGAAAGGAATGTTTGGATTAGGTAGCATCAAAACCGGAGGTTTGGAAAAAAAATTCTTGATAGAATCCAACGCGATTTGATGTTCATCCGACCACCGAATCACGTTAGCTGTGCCCTTCCTCAACAATGAAGAGAAAGGAGCAGTAATGGTCGATAAATGAGGAATAAATTTACCGTAAAATTGTATGAGACCTAACAAAGATCGTACTTGTTTCTTTGTTTTAGGAGCGGTAATGTTCAGGATTTTTGTGACGTTACTGTCCTCAGTATATAATTTGCCATGACCAATACGGTGGCCTAAAAACGATATGTCGTGAAAACCCTAGAATACCTTGGATGGCTTAGCTGTTAGGTTAAATGACCGTAACATGGACAGTAATGTGTTCAATCCCTGAACATGTTCATCCCATGAGTTGCTAAAGAGACAAATGTCATCGATGTATGTAATGACATCGGGACGATGAGACAGTATGCGACGCATCATACGCACGAACGTGGCAGGAGCATTCACTAACCCAAATGGCATAAAATTCCATTGGAATAGGCCCCGAGGTGTCGAGAAGGCAGTAAGTGGCTTTGCATTTTCTGTCAATGGGACTTGCCAATATCCTTTTGACAGGTCAAATTTAGAAAAGAAAATAGAGTCAGACAATTTAACTAATAATTCTTCTAACAAAGGTAATGGTTCTGCGTCAAATTGTGTAACTTTGTTTAATTTTCTATAGTCTACACAAAGACGAATATCGTTATCTTTTTTTTCTGATGATCAACATAGAAGAAGAATATGGTGACATTGAAGGTTCAATTATCTTTAATTGAAGCATTTCATCCAACTCCTTATCAACCTGAGCACGAAAGTGTAAAGGGATAGGGTATGGACGAACTCGAATAGCTGTGTCGTCAGTCAATAGAATGTCATGTTTAATAACTGACGTACGACCTGGGATGTCAGTGAGGACATCCTGATAAGATTTTAGAAGTGAGGAAACTTGCTGGTTTTGATCAGCCGAAAGATCAGAAGAAATAGTAACATCACTCCAACTTTCAGTCGGGTGGAGTGGTACCACCGGTATAGTTAATGGTACGTCTTGAAAAGAAGACTCTTCTTCTTGAATGACAGCTAAAGTGGTATAGTGATGAATAGGAGGTGTAGAATTGTCAGTTGACTGGAATACTGACTGAAGATAGTTATGTCAATGACGACATTAATTCAATAAAATATATAATCAATTATATTAATACCTTACTCTGTGATACTGGGGCTATGTCTTGAATGCAGTGAGCCGATCACCAAAGTAAACATCAATATGCCCAAACACAGGGGCTAAAATACATCAACAGACCATACTGTCTGGTAGGGATCCTGCTTCATTCTCTAAGCAGATACGTCATCCGCCTTTGTTTGACAACAAGCGCGTTCATTTCAAAATCCCCAAAAATGTGTGTTCTCGTGCACAATAAATTTAATATACCAAAGGTATTACTAATATCTCAATTGGTGCGTACACTTTTAACAAAGACAGGACCTGAGACTGTCTATATTTGTTAAAGCTTGTTAAGGACTTAAAAAAGGATGCAACAGTCGCCTTTGTGATAGCAAAGTTATTTGTCCGCAAATATAGCAAAAATAATCCGCACTGTTCACACATTCACGAGGCATCTTGAACGACACGTCTGCACTCACAGAATCCACAATACAAATGATGACAAGGAAGAAATGTGGTTGCAATGACTGCTACAGATTGCATCATCCAATTGGCGCTCAGGGCTATCCGTCTCGTGGGGAATCAAGCGCCAGGGCTATAGAAAAGAGAAGGACTGGGTCATTCGCGTCGGGAAGGTGAAGCCACCATCCTACTAAACCCCACTCCCCCCCCCCCCGGATCTTGAAAACTAGAGCTAATTCGCGATTTTTAAGTTCATATTCGTGATCAGTGTCGTAATTTTTTATCTGAGAGGGTGCTGATGAATATTGGTCCCTTTAGAGTGTAAAGTGATATTGAAGGCTCTGTGAGAATAAGGATTTAGGAGAATGAGGTAGTAGATTCACAAGCGCTGGGAAGGAGCAAGGACGGTCTCTTATTACGACAATATCTGTTTTCTCACAGACTACTCCTATCTCTCTTCTGCACAAACAATTGTTTGTCAGTTCCAGTCGCTCAACGCGCTCACCGATTTGGTGATTCTGTCGCTCAACGTACATGAATACAACCTACACAGATGGAATTGTTTGGAGTTTTAGGCCAACCGACAACCAACACAATTAATGATTAATACCTTTATTATCATAAAGGACTCACACATAATTGTACATTTACGTCAAAAATCAAAGGTTACAGAATACAAAGATGATAAGGGAAGAGGGGGTTTTGAGGAGAAATATCCCATCCACCGTTTCCCGTTTATATTTACTAACAGACAAAACCCGGTCCCAAAGACAAGAAAAGGGGGGGGGGTGATCAGAGATAGGCAATTTAACCCACTGGTAGATTTATTACTCTGAGGCAAGGGGTTACAGTAAGGGGGGGGGGGGGGGGTAGAGGAAAAGCTAGGGTTCTCAATTGTCTCCCTTTAAATCAACAAATTTTACGGGAGGGGGGAATGAACACAGTTACCCAATCCCGCTAGGAGAGATCCCGTACAAGGAATATAATGCACCTTAGTACAAGGTCGAACTAATTAAAAGGGTAAAGAAAAGATAAATCTCCTTTCATTCAAAAAAACATACTAGGGCTGGCCATCCCCACAAACACACACGCAGACTTACCGAAAGGTGAATTCTGGCACTTCGTAGGAAATACATAAAAAAAACAGCACTAAACCTTGGCTTAGGTAAAAGTATTTTCTTCCGTGTACAGCCCCAGATTTGGGGTTTGTTGAAGTTAACAAAGTGTCCCGAAATCGCTGGACGTTGAAGTTTAACGGTACTGTTTATTTATTAGATAAAGTTCCTAAAGAATGTCACAGGCACTTGGCTAGGCGTGAGGTATGGTGTGGTTCCTAAAATTGGCACAGCTGGTGGAGATAACTTCCTTTTTCCGTAATGTCACAAGTTAAGAAAAACACTGAGGTAAGTTCTTCTTCGGGGGGGAAGGGTTAAAATCCACTGAATATACGTGTTCAAGTAGATCGATGCTTTTTCTTCACAAATAGGGGCAGTGAATAAAATATGTTCTGCTTCCAGTTTTCTTTAACGACTCTATATGAACTAGTATTTTTAAAGTGTTTCTTGAATGGCTTTATTCTCAGTTACGTTCAGAGGAGCGGGGCCCATTACAGGTCGCCACCAGTTTAGCTTTAAAAAGTTCATATGTTACTGGAGTTATCAAATTGAGTTTGGCAGAACTCTGTATATAATTAATAATTGCTGGGATGCAGGTTGAATGATCGTTCGTCTGCACAGAAAGAATACACTCCAATAGTCACGAAGGTAGATGAAATCCAGCAGGAATCCGACTATGCTAGTGCAACTAGGATTCTGTCAGAGCGAACGATAAAATGCAGTTTCTCGGAGTTCTCTATTTATACTTCTCGAATGTAACTTGAATGGGGCGTGTTAAATTTTCGCACCTTTCTTGAACTTGAGCAAAATTCGAGATACCTCGCCGTGGTGTTAACCGTGGCGATTCCTACGTTTTCCCCGGTCTACCGATTTCCTTCCGTCTCAGGCTTGCTTGCATGAGGGTGTGAAAAGTTTCCGAGAAGCTACTCTGTGAGCTGCGAGTTCCCTGTTTCTTTAGATCGTGTACCGCCGCGATTGAATTCTGAGATCTGTCTGTCTTTGATGGTGCCACTGTTCTGAGAGCTTTGGCAACTCCCACCAGGCGGGGTGACAGCCAGGTAAGAAAATGATCTGCTGTATATGCTCTAGAAACAGGAGTGAGTCTGTGGCCCGTCCTCTTTTGGGCCGGCGTTAAGGAAAAGATTGCTATAAATCGTTCTCAGAAATGGTTGTGGGCGGGATTTTAATCTCCCATCAAAGGCCATGCGATCTCAAACGTTCGCATAAGATAGCAGGCTACATATTAATGATCCAACGTGTAAGGTTCTCGTGGAAAAGCTGCATGCCGGTAAAAGTTACAACAGATGATCAGGGGTTCTAAAGTTATGAGAGGCCAATATTCTGTTATCATCCATCGAGTCAGGGAAATTCATTTGTCATACTTAGACGTACGTCACAATCGTCCCCACTTTTGAGACATGGAAACTCGTTTTCATGTTTCATTTATGACAATGAAGCTGCCCTGATCGGTAGCTTTAGGATGATTGGCATCGTCGATTTTCTCCTCTTCCTCCGTGGTCCAGTTTCTACTCAAGAAGTCAGCTCCGACATTCTGTTTTCCTGGAATATATTCCACTTTGAAGGAATTGTGGTGAAGTGGGATGTTATAAATATTTATAGGGGGACTTAGTGTACTGACTGAGATCAGCTGTGAAGGTATCTATATCTAATGAGGGTAGTGTATTATAGATAACCTTACTTGCTGCCACATATATATATATATATATATATATATCTCAGTCAGAATTATTCTGGAATAGTGTGATGACTACGTTATATGTCTAGGGTATGTGTATGATGAAGTGTAAGTCACAACAACAGACAGATAAACAATTAAATTTAATCCACTACTCTTGACAACACTGTGACACTCACATACATATAACACTCTATGAGAATATCTTAAGGAGTCACTGATAACTTTTCAAATAACAATATGTATTCATTGTTGTTATAAAGGTATATGTGTCCTGATTCAAATACAAAGGAACCAGGAATCACAATCAATTTTAATTACAAGTATATGTACAGACTTTATCAATATGAATATTGTAGTGACATATATTATTAAAAAAATATCCTATGTGTGTCAGTTGTGTAGTAGTAATATGAGGTAATACTGGTTTTGTTTTGTTCAAGCTCTGTTGGTATTTGTCATCATGACTTCAATAGTTTGTCTTTTGGGACTAGTATTGGAGATGTTCTCAGTTCCTTCTTCTTCTTCTTGCGATCGCATCTTTGATGATTACACCGTCAGACGAGTTCTCATGATGAATTCGACTGTTGTCTGAAGTTCCTCTTTAACTCCATATAGCTTTGAGTTCAGTGTTGAGTCATTGGGCCAGTATATCTTTCTTAACTGGTCATACAGAGGACAGTCCTGTAGAACATGCTCAGCAGTTTGTTCGTTTAATCCACATGTGCACAGTGGTGAAGCAGACAATCGTAGCTTGTGCATGTGTTTATTCAGTTTGTTATGCCCTGTCCTGAGTCGAAAAATAGTTGTCTGTCCCTGCCGGTCGAGAGTGTGATAGTCGTCTTTGGGTTGGTTCTGTTCTCTTCTGATAGTCTGGATAGCTCTCTTTTTCTCAAAGTATGTGACTTCATTATCTTCTTGTTCACATTCTCCTCCCTTTTTTGCAAGTTTATCTGCCTTTTCATTTCCGGGTACACCACAATGAGATGGTACCCACTGAAGTATGGTTCTCTTTTTGGCAGCTACCTTGTCTAGTTCATTTCTCAGATGCGGGAGTTCACCACCCCTGAGAGCCCGCAGGACAGACAGTGCATCCGCGAGGATGACCACCTGGTGGCAGTCAGAGTTGGTGTTATAAATCATATTTGCAGCTTGCTCTAGAGCTTGAACCCCAGCTGTACAGTTGGAACAGAATTTACCAGTGGGAATGTGCCTAGTCTCATAGTGGTTGTCAGGATATGAGATAAAGATACCGGCACCTCCATTCCCAACAGCACTAGTTGCTGATCCATCTGTATAGGCATGTATCCACGATTGATCGGGATAGCTTTCTTGGATCATACTCAATGTAGCAGTTCGTTTTTGCAGATCATTATACTCACATCCACTTGTGAGACCACTGACTGTTGTATTAATTTGGAGGGCACTGCTGGCCTGCTCCCATGGTACAGGGTACAGGGTGGGCTTCAGTGGTGTTGTCCTCATGGATAGGTCTTCTTGATGCTGTCTTATAAGTCTTTTCCCCCGATGCACAAAGCTGCTACGCTTTAGACGTCCCAATGCCAGATCATCTAGTCTTGCCTTCATTGGGTGCATTTGCATACTGTTGTACTTTTCCATCTGGATCATGGTTTTTGTGTCTCTTCTATGGGACAATGTCTGCAATCCAGCAACCCTCTGCATCTCTGTTACCGGTGCAGTCTTCATGGCTCCTGTAATGAGCCTGAGAGCTTGATTTTGCACCTTGTCCAAAGACTGCAGATGTGAGTCAGCAGCCGATGACCATGCTGCCGAGCCAAACTCCAAGTGTGGTCTCACTACTCCATTACAAATCTTCCCTAGATTTCGTTCACCCGCTCCCCAGCCGGCACCTGCCAACCTTCCGAGTATGCCCAGTCGTCCTCGGGCCCCTCCCTCTGCATTCTCAATATGCTCATTCCATGTAAGCCTTTGGTCAAATGTCACCCCAAGATAGGTGGGGCAGCTCTCTTCCCTGACCACGGTTGTCCCCAGGTGTACGTTAGCCGATTTGTCCCCGGGGGCGAGGGAGAACAGTGCCGTGGAGGCTCCGTCTGTGCCCATTGTGATAAGCCATTTCTCCGCCCATGACACCAGCATGTCTGCTGCCCGCTGCATTCTATAATTTGCTGTGGTGACATTTTCATCAGCGCACCAGAGTACTAGGTCATCTGCATATAAGGCAGCTTTAACTCCTGCAGGGAGATCCCTCACCAGGTCATTGATGTAAACAAGGAGCTCAGTTCCTGATATTAAGACAATTAAATTCCCCTCTGAATGTTATTTTTACAAAGTCATTTCAAGATGAGGGGACATAATGTTGAGCTCAGCTGGCCAAATCAGCTTATCTTGCGTGATGGCGGCAGGAAAGGACTCCTCTGCTCGAATTCTCCCCTGGGCTCTGGAGACACCTCACTGATAGCTAAAAAGACCAAGGAGTATGCTGTCCGACTCTGGATTCAGCAAAGCTCTGACCAGGTGCTGCTCAATACCATCAAGACCACGGTCCCTGTAAACAAGAAGGATGTACCTTCTACTTCATAACTAACTTATACTCTCTTTTTACACTGATCACAATACATCACAAACATTGAGTTCAGAGCGTTAGGCCAACTGTCAGCTTCATCTGAAATACTTTATACCAGTATTTACCTCCTTAATGGTTACCACGCCTCTGCACTTCCAGCATTATTTCTTTCTAGTCAATCATCCAGGTGTCAGTGTACTATTTGGCCATTCCATGCCGTTTTACTTTCCTCCGACACCCTCTGTTCAGGCTGGAGCATTATAGGCTTTATCTCCTGTTTGCCACTGAACTACACATATATATACAGGCATAAATTAACAATTCACATTCAATTTTCATTAAAAGATACTGAATGGTTCAAGCTTACCACAATCCATAGAATAAACACAGATACGTTGATTAGCAATGAATTCTGGCACATTTACTGGCACAAATTCCCATCTGCTTATGTTCCAGGCTTTTATTTAGCAAAATATGAGCTGGCTTCAACGCACTGTTGCTTTATCAAGCTTATTTAAACAAGTGGTTTCGAACTAACGCTCCTAAGTGATTATATCAGCGAGTCTGGCCAATCGAGCCACGTTTCGACAAGTGTTTGAAAAAATGTTACCTTCCTACGTCTCCCTAACAACCAAGATAGTATTTATAGCCCGACCAATCGTGGTTAGTCTTTCATTTGTTGCGCTCCAATCAATTTGGAGTTTACATGGTAGGCTATTTCTGTAACGTAAGGTTTTTTTCAAACACGTTATAAAAAAATTTTATGAGCAGAAATGATTCCATGTTGTCAGGCATCCCCACTATTTTATTTTGGTTATAATTTATTAATTCCTGGACTATTTGCGTAACGTTTTACATATTCTTTGTCAGCAAGCCCTAAGGAACCCAAATATCCAAATTTAAAAGAGCTACGTGGCTGCGTTCAAAATATGCAATTCCTTCTACCTCCTGTTTCGAAGATGTGCTGTCTGGGTACTGTAATGTTTTCAAACGTAAACCCATATAATGTTATCTTTCCTAATAAGCGTTTTTTTTTTTGATTTTAAAACCTAACTCTGGGAAGGGTAGTGAATTTATCACTGTCCGTCCGAAAAAGTTAGTGCATGTAGCCTAACACGCGTGATAGTAGTAATTGTGTATCGCGCGACGCGTGTTTAATTTTGCATGCGTTCCTGATTTCATTCGCCCCTCTCTCTCTTTCTATTTGAGTCCATCTGTTCGTTCGTTTTGGTAACGTAATATAATTAATGTTAGGATTAATTTAGGTCATTACGCAGTCTGCCTCTCAATGTTTTTCCAAGAAATACAGCACACGTTTCATTGAAGAAAGCGGGTATAATACAGTAAGCTTTTACTATCAACGTGAAATCGTTACAATTTGCAGACGAAGCAGAAAACAAGGGGGATTTCGAGTACCTTCTTTGTGACAGCACTGTTATTTTACCATTGCTCTTTTCTTTATTAATTTTATTTGTTAGGCTTCATATTTACCTAATAATTTATATATGTGGATTAGAATATTCCACGACACCTCCCCTCTTAAAACAGACATTATATGTCAGTCCTTTATTCTATATACACATAGAGAAATTTATTATTATTTCTGGGGTTTACGGTGATTCTCATCACACGGATGGCGGCTTAAAAAATCCGCTCCCAAATTGGTTTTTCCAGATATATACTCAATGCTAAAATTATAGGGAGCCAGAAGTAAAGACCATCGGAGTAACCTAGAGTTCTCATGCTTAGCCTGTGCTAGAAACGATAAAGGTTTGTGGTCTGTTTGCAACTTAAATGCCTTCCCATATAGATAAATATTGAATTTCTTTATCGCCCATATTACTGCAAGACATTCTTTTTCGCTAGTTGAGTAGTTGATTTCAGCTTTATTCAACTTTCTGCTAGCATATGCCACTGGGCTTAATTCCCCATCCAATGCATCTGATTTCTGTAGTAGAGTTGCACCTAACCCAATATTACTTGCATCCGTCCTTACTATGAATTCTTGACTTAAGTCAGGTAATTTCAAAATGGGTTTACTTGTGAGCTTTTCCTTCAATTCTTGGTAAGTCATTTCACATTGTGGTGTCCATGTAATGCGATCTGGATGTCCTTTACGTGTCAATTCAGTTAACGGTGCACATATGGAATTAAAGTTTTTGATATACTTCTGGTAGAAACCACATAATGAGACAAAGGATCTCACGTCCTTCTTGGTTTGTGGTCTCGGGGCTTTCTGTAGTTTCTCTAAATTCTTTGGGTCAGGGGTCATGTTTCCCTGATAAACTGTGTGTCCCAAAAATTCCAATTCTTTACATCCAACGCAACATTTGGTTGGTCGGGCTGTTAAATTTGCCTCCCTAAGTCGATCAAACAGCATGTTCAGAGAGTCAATGTGTTCCTCAAATGTTTCTGTTGCTATAAGGATATCATCCATAAAATTTGTTATACAGGGATTATTCAGAGGATCCAATAATTTTCTCATCATTCTAGAGAAGACAGTAGGCGCATTCTTCAATCCAAATGGCAATCTATTAAACTCATAGTGTCCTTCTGAGGTACTAAAAGCTAGGTATGGTCTAACCTCAGGCTTTACTGGAATCTGATAGTATCCTTTACTCAGATCCACTTTTGAGAAATATTTCGCTTTATTTAGTCTGGCAAACAGCTGATTTGTATCCGGCAATGGATCCACCTGTCCTTCTGTAATAGCATTCAGTCTCCTGTAATCTATACAGAGTCTATGTTCTCCAGAGGGCTTCCGTAAGAGTACAACACCGGAACTATACGAAGACTCACTGTGCGAAATAATTCCTTCCTTCAATAGATAGTCTATCTCTTCCTTCAAAGCTTTCTCCTTAGCAAACGGAATCGAATATGGTTTCATACAGACAGGTGTGGAGTCTATTAGTTTCATATCATTTTCCAATAGGTTTGTATGCCCTGGTCGGTCTGTTAACACCTCTGCATGATTATTTAGAACCTGTTGCACTCTCTCTTTCTGTGTTTTCGTTAAATGTGTACTGATTTTCACCTGTGCTGCTGTCTCACAGGGGTGTAATGGATACTCAAATGATGAAAGTGGTTCCTTTTTCATCTCCATGGCGATGGACAAGGTCAACAAGTGTGTCTCTTCCTGATGTTCTCTTTCCAAATATTTCTTCAGGAGATTCACATGATAGATTTTTTCTTTCCCCTTCTTATCTATCTTATAATTTGTTCTAGACACCTTCTCTAAAACTGTATATGGACCCTGCCATCCAATTTGTAACTTATTCTGCCTCCCGGGCAAAAGAAGCAGTACTTTCTCTCCCACAGCCAAATTTCTGTCTTTCGCCTTCCTGTTATAATAGGCAGCATGTTTCTTCCTGGCTTGTTTCAAATTTTCATTGGCAAGTTTCCAGCCAGTTTTTAACCGAGTGGTCAGCTCATTTACATATTGGTATGAAGATGTAATGTTTTCCTCTGCCTTTTCATCAGTCCACGTTCTTAACATAGCTTCGAGTGGACCTTTTATTGGCCTTCCAAACAATAATGTTGCCGGGGCCATACCGGTTGAACTATGGGGTACCTCCCGATAAGCAAAGAGGGCGGCGTGCAGGTACTGGTCCCATGTATCTGGTTTTTCGTGTGCCAACTTTCTCAGGATCGACATCAATGTGTCGTTAAATCTTTCCACTTGGCCGTTCCCTTGGGGATGATACACACTACAATGGAAGTGTTTGGCCTGGAAGATCCTGAAAACTTCTTCAGTTAGTTTCCCCTTGAACTGAGAGCCATTATCAGTCAAGATTTGATTGGGAAAGCCTAACCTTGTGAAAATTGTGAGCAATGCCTCTGCCACATGTTTTGAATCAATCGATGACAGGGCTACTGCCTCTCCCCACATAGAACAAGTGTCCACCAGAGTCAGAATGTAGCTGTTCCTTCTCTTGGTTCGGGTGAGAGGTCCCACAAGATCCACGGCAACTCTCTCAAAGGGTGTTCCCACTATGGGCATTTCCCCCAGAGTTGCTGGTGCAGTCCAATGTTTAGGTGCTACTCGTTGGCACTCTGGACAGGATTTTACATATCGTTTGATATCTTCAGTTATTCCTGGCCAGAAATAGTGACAAGCTATTCGCTGTCCTGTTGCGCTGATTCCCATATGACCACTGAAGGGAATCGCATGCCCTAGTTCCAACACTTTAGTCCTATATGAAGTGGGAAGGACCAGCTGTCCGTGACCATTGGATTCAGATCCAGCCTTCTTATATATCAGTTTGTTCTTCATATACAACTCTCCCTTGCCTGGAGGTGTATGAGATTTGGGCAACTTCTTGAAACATGGCTTGAGTGTTTTGTCCTCAGCCTGTGCCTTCCTCATCTCATCTGGGTGAGTATTTATGGGATTATCCTCCTCCTTCTTTGACTGTGATCTGGTCTGCACTGTTGCCAATATCACAGGTCTCTTGGGATTCCCCAAGAAGACATATCTACACCCCAATATTAGAGGGTAGATTGGCTCATTTATCACTGCTGCTTTTATGATTCCTTCCACATATCGCGTTTTCACTTTTATTCGGGCGACGGGAAGTGTCATGGTAGCTACATCCTTGGTTGCAGTTTGAATCTCCACTGTTTCCGTGGTGTATTGATCGGCCTGCACCAGGTGAGAACTCACAACGGAATCGTAATCCAAACCGGTATCATATAAACATCTTATAGTGACACCATTACAGATGACATCTTCACACACTGGGGGGTGGTATGGTTCCTGTAATTCTTCAGGTTTGCCCTTCTTTTCCTTTTTCCCCGATGTCATAGCAGCAAAATGAGGAGGTTTCCTTCTACAATGGTCAGTGTCATGATTGTTCATCTTACAATTTTTACACCACCTTTTTCCTTGGTTGAAAGATTTTCTTTCCTCATATTTCCTTTCATCGAATTGTGGGAATTTATTTTTATTGTCATACCGTGGCCTATCAAATTGGTGCTTACCTTTATTTTGATCCTTAGGATCAAATTTATTAAAGTTCTGTGGTGCCCTAAAGTTATCCACTTGTTTCTTTTTATTACCTGTTACCTCTGCTTGAGCTGCTTGATACCTTTCAGCAACATTTAGCAACTCATCCAGCCTCTCTGCACCTTGTTCCATGAGAAACTTTCTCAGGTCTGGAGCCATGGACTCTCTTAATTGCTCTATAAGGACCATTTCCTTAAGATCTTGGGTTTTCCCCAGAGAAGTCCATTTCTCCAAGTATGTCTCTATTCGTGCAGAGAACTGGTGATAGGTTTCACCTGACAGTAGTTTAGCATTCCTAAATTTTTTCCTATAAATTTCTGCATTCTTTTCATACCTTAACAAAAGAGCCTGCTTTAGCATGTCATAATTTTCCTGATCACCTCTGCTCATTTTTGCAAAAACTTCATAAGCTGCCCCACGAAGTCCCTGAGATAACTTTAAGCTCCACCTTTCTCTCTCTAACCCATACGTGGTAGCTAATAGTTCATACCTATTTAGGTAGCTCTCTATATCATCGTCTTTCTCAACAAAATGATCTAAATGAAAATTCATAGCTGAGGTTGAGGCTCCTTGGCTAGCAGTGGCATCAGAGGCAAAGGGACTGGCACCATTTTCAGGAGCATGGCCCTGAAACTCAAACTCCCTTAGTCGTAATTCATGTTCCCTTTGTAATCTTTTCTTCTCCTTTTCTGCTTCCCTCTCTGCAGCTAATCTCTTCTCTTCTGCAGCTAATTTTTTGTCTTCTCTTTCTGCTTCCAATTTCTTAGCCTCTTTGTCAGCCTCAATCTGCAACCTCTTAGTCTCAGCCTCTAACTTTCTTTCGGCCTCTTTTTCTAATCTTCTTTCTTCGCGTTCAATAAATTTGTCACATTCCGTAGTGACATAGGCAACCATAACTTGCCCATCTAATCCTAACTCTTTTGCAGTCTGAACAGCAGCAGATCGAAACTTGGCCAGGTCCGCCATTGTCTATCAGGTAAATTTCTACAATGTCTAACCAACAATTTAATCTCTAAATATATCTAATGGACAACACAGGCACCGTGAGCTCAACCTTATTTAATTCCACCCAAGGATACCTTTTAATTCTTATATTCCCTGAAGTGAATTACCCCCAATATTTTTAATAGGGAAAGATTCAAAATCCCAAGAGCGAGACCCCAATATATGTGGTGAAGTGGGATGTTATAAATATTTATAGGGGGACTTAGTGTACTGACTGAGATCAGCTGTGAAGGTATCTATATCTAATGAGGGTAGTGTATTATAGATAACCTTACTTGCTGCCACATATATATATATATCTCAGTCAGAATTATTCTGGAATAGTGTGATGACTACGTTATATGTCTAGGGTATGTGTATGATGAAGTGTAAGTCACAACAACAGACAGATAAACAATTTAATTTAATCCACTACTCTTGACAACACTGTGACACTCACATACATATAACACTCTATGAGAATATCTTAAGGAGTCACTGATAACTTTTCAAATAACAATATGTATTCATTGTTGTTATAAAGGTATATGTGTCCTGATTCAAATACAAAGGAACCAGGAATCACAATCAATTTTAATTACAAGTATATGTACAGACTTTATCAATATGAATATTGTAGTGACATATATTATTAAAAATATCCTATGTGTGTCAGTTGTGTAGTAGTAATATGAGGTAATACTGGTTTTGTTTTGTTCAAGCTCTGTTGGTATTTGTCATCATGACTTCAATAGTTTGTCTTTTGGGACTAGTATTGGAGATGTTCTCAGTTCCTGATATTAAGACAATTAAATTCCCCTCTGAATGTTATTTTTACAAAGTCATTTCAAGATGAGGGGACATAATGTTGAGCTCAGCTGGCCAAATCAGCTTATCTTGCGTGATGGCGGCAGGAAAGGACTCCTCTGCTCGAATTCTCCCCTGGGCTCTGGAGACACCTCACTGATAGCTAAAAAGACCAAGGAGTATGCTGTCCGACTCTGGATTCAGCAAAGCTCTGACCAGGTGCTGCTCAATACCATCAAGACCACGGTCCCTGTAAACAAGAAGGATGTACCTTCTACTTCATAACTAACTTATACTCTCTTTTTACACTGATCACAATACATCACAAACATTGAGTTCAGAGCGTTAGGCCAACTGTCAGCTTCATCTGAAATACTTTATACCAGTATTTACCTCCTTAATGGTTACCACGCCTCTGCACTTCCAGCATTATTTCTTTCTAGTCAATCATCCAGGTGTCAGTGTACTATTTGGCCATTCCATGCCGTTTTACTTTCCTCCGACACCCTCTGTTCAGGCTGGAGCATTATAGGCTTTATCTCCTGTTTGCCACTGAACTACACATATATATACAAGCATAAATTAACAATTCACATTCAATTTTCATTAAAAGATACTGAATGGTTCAAGCTTACCACAATCCATAGAATAAACACAGATACGTTGATTAGCAATGAATTCTGGCACAATTACTGGCACAAATTCCCATCTGCTTATGTTCCAGGCTTTTATTTAGCAAAATATGAGCTGGCTTCAACGCACTGATGCTTTATCAAGCTTATTTAAACAAGTGGTTTCGAACTAACGCTCCTAAGTGATTATATCAGCGAGTCTGGCCAATCGAGCCACGTTTCGACAAGTGTTTGAAAAAATGTTACCTTCCTACGTCTCCCTAACAACCAAGATAGTATTTATAGCCCGACCAATCGTGGTTAGTCTTTCATTTGTTGCGCTCCAATCAATTTGGAGTTTACATGGTAGGCTATTTCTATAACGTAAGGTTTTTTCAAACACGTTATAAAAAAAATTTTATGAGCAGAAATGATTCCATGTTGTCAGGCATCCCCACTATTTTATTTTGGTTATAATTTATTAATTCCTGGACTATTTGCGTAACGTTTTACATATTCTTTGTCAGCAAACCCTAAGGAACCCAAATATCCAAATTTAAAAGAGCTACGTGGCTGCGTTCAAAATATGCAATTCCTTCTACCTCCTGTTTCGAAGATGTGCTGTCTGGGTACTGTAATGTTTTCAAACGTAAACCCATATAATGTTATCTTTCCTAATAAGCGTTTTTTGTGATTTTAAAACCTAACTCTGGGAAGGGTAGTGAATTTATCACTGTCCGTCCGAAAAAGTTAGTGCATGTAGCCTAACACGCGTGATAGTAGTAATTGTGTATCGCGCGACGCGTGTTTAATTTTGCATGCGTTCCTGATTTCATTCGCCCCTCTCTCTCTTTCTATTTGAGTCCATCTGTTCGTTCGTTTTGGTAACGTAATATAATTAATGTTAGGATTAATTTAGGTCATTACGCAGTCTGCCTCTCAATGTTTTTCCAAGAAATACAGCACACGTTTCATTGAAGAAAGCGGGTATAATACAGTAAGCTTTTACTATCAACGTGAAATCGTTACAATTTGCAGACGAAGCAGAAAACAAGGGGGATTTCGAGTACCTTCTTTGTGACAGCACTGTTATTTTACCATTGCTCTTTTCTTTATTAATTTTATTTGTTAGGCTTCATATTTACCTAATAATTTATATATGTGGATTAGAATATTCCACGACAGGAATAAACACTCAATAGCAAGGCCCAACGCATTATCCTTGCGTTGAATTCCTTCTTGGCCCCCAGGAAAGCTAGTGGAGCATGGTCTGTTTGCACCGTGAAAGAAGTACCATACAGAAACTCATGATGGCGTCTGATGCCATGAATCAGAGCGAGACATTCTCTTTCAACGACACTGTAGTTGCGTTCCGCTTTATTCAGTTTCCGACTGCCATAGGCAACTGGAAATAGCATGTTCAGGTCACTGTCATCGGCTTGCAGCAATGTTGACCCGATGCCCTGACCTGACGCATCAACTCTCAGTATGAAAAGTTTCTTAAGGTCAGGTAACCTTAGGATGGAGTATGCCGACAACTGTCCTTTCAAAGTGCTGTATGCATTTTCGCACTTTTGATTCCACATGACCTTATCAGGACAACCTTTCTTGGTGAGGTCAGTCAGAGGTGCTGTCAGTCCGTTGAAGTTCTGGATGTATTTCTGATAGTATGCACATAGCGATATGAAGGAACGTACGTCTTTCTTCGTTCGGGGTCTTTTTGCTGCCACAATTTTCTCCACGTTCTTCTTAATAGGCCAACTACAGCCATGAGAAATAGTATGCCCCAGGAAGTCTAACTGTTCAAACCCGATGAGACATTTGCTAGGTCTGGCTGTGAGACCCGTTTCCTGTAGTCTCCTGAGGAGCATAGCAACCGTAGCAATATGTTCTTCATAGGTTTCCGATGCAATTAATATGTCATCCATGAAATTATGGATATGGGGACTTTGCAAAGGCTCTAGAAGCTTCCTCATCATCCTGGTGAACACTCCTGGTGCGTTATGCAAACCGAACGGCATCACATTAAATGTGTAATGTCCTTCGCTAGTGCTGAAAGCTAACAAAGGTTTAATTTCCTCCTTGACTGGTATTTGATAATAACCTTTACTGAGGTCAATCTTGGAGAAGATCTTTGCTTTGCTGAGCTTGGTGAACAACTCAGAAGCAGTTTGGAGCGGTTCAGGCTGGAATTCCGTTACAGCGTTTAGCAACCGGTAATCAATACACCGCCGAACTTCCTTATTGGGCTTCTGCAACAGCACTACACTCGAGCTGTAAGGAGATGTAGACTCACTGATAATTCCTGCCTGACGCAGCTTGTCTATTTCTCCGCGAAGTGCATCCGCTTTAGCGTACGGGATGGGGTAAACTCTGGTTTGAACAGGGGTCTCGTTTGTTAATTTCATATCAAATTCAATGAGATTTGTTCGACCAGGTACATCCGTTAAGACTGCACTGTACTGTTTTAGTAGAGCCCTGGTTTCTGTTTGTTGTTCTGGTGAGAGATTGTCGCCAAACTTGACATCTTTAAAGGATTCTGTGGGTTGCAGTGGATACTCCGTCATCATCTTCCTCGTCTTCCGTTGCTATGGCGACAGCCAGGAGATGCTCGGAGGATGGCACCGGTCTTTCCAAATATTTCTTTAGCAGATTTATGTGGAAGACCTTCTCCTTTCCTTTGATGGAGATCTTGTAATTGGTACGTGAGATCTTTTTAAGGACGGTAAACGGCCCTTGCCATCTGATGCGAAGTTTATTGCTTCCGGTTGGGAGTAGCAACAAAACTTTTTCCCCTGGTTGGAGCTCTCTCTCTCTTTTGCAGCTTTGTTGTATCTTTTAGCGTGTTTAGCGCGGGCTTTCGTAAGGTTGGTTGTAGCTAGAGCCCATCCTAGCTTTAGCCTTTCCTTAAGCTCAGATACATACTTGCTTGCAGAGACGACTGTCTCGTCAGCCTTTTGGTCTGTCAGGGACCGAAGTAAGGCTTCTAATGGCCCTTTATAGGTCTGCCAAATAAAAGTGTAGCAGGCGGGAATCCCGTAGACGCTTGGGGAACCTCTCGGTAGGCGAATAAGGCAGCCGATATGTATAGGTCCCAGTCTTCCGGTTTCTCCTGACCCAGCTTACGTAACATGGTGGTGAGGCTGCCATTAAAACGTTCCACGAGCCCATTTCCGGCCGGATGGTAGGGACTTGTGTGGATATGTTTGGCCCTCAAGATCTTAAAAATCTCCTCCATTAACAGGCTACGGAATTGGGATCCATTGTCCGTCAAAACTTGTTGAGGGAATCCCAACCGTGTAAAGATTTGCACGAGGGCTTCTGCAACATGCTTGGAATCTATGCACGTTAGCGGTACAGCTTCGGCCCACATTGTGCAAGTGTCGACTAAAGTCAGGATGAACCTGTGCTTTCTTTTGGTCCTTTCCAGGGGTCCAATGATGTCGATAGCGACCCGTTCAAATGGAGTCCCGGTTCTTGTGCGTTTATTCACCGGTTAAATCAAATTCTGGAAATTTATTACCAAAACTGAGAACCGTACTTTTTCTTGACTGGAAAATGTTGATTTCACATTGTGATTTGGGAGGCAAGTTAAAAAAAAAAGCGTTTCTCTTGCATTCATAGTTGACACGCTTACGACAGACCCGCCCTCAACCCCCCCCCCCCCCCCCCGACCCCGTATTTAAAAAAAAAAAGTTTATAAACCAATAGAACGGAATTGAATCAGTTCTACAAGTTAACGGTACAAAGAAAACAAGGGAAATCGCTGCCGTTGCCTTCTCTAACTCAAGATCAGAATCAGGCACCCTTTTACAGCTGGTTTGACTGATGCGTGACACCTGTTCCCTTCCTCGCTGCCGTTGCCTTCTCTAACTCAAGATCAGAGGCAGGTACCCTTTTACAGCTGGTTTGACTGATGCGTGACACCTGTTCCCTTCCTCGCTGCCGTTTCCTTCTCTAACTCAAGATCAGAGTCAGGCACCCTTTTACAGCTGGTTTGACTGATGCGTGACACATGTTCCCTTCCTCGCTGCCGTTGCCTTCTCTAACTCAGGATCAGAGTCAGGTACCCATTTACAGCTGGTTATGGAGTGTTAGAGACTTCACCATACTAGGTCCAGCATCGAGAGGTGGGGAGACCAGTTTCCTTCCTCGCTGTCTTTTCCTTCCCTAACTCAAAGTTAAGTACCCATTTATAGCTAGGTAGACCCCATCTCTCGATGCTGGACCTAGTATGGTGAAGTCTCTAACACTCCATAACAGCTGTAAATGGGTACCTTACTCTGATCCTGAGTTAGAGAAGGCAACGGCAGCAAGGAAGGGAACAGGTGTCACGCATCAGTCTAACCAGCTGTAAAAGGGTACCTGCCTCTGATCTTGAGTTAGAGAAGGCAACGGCAGCGAGGAAGGGAACAGGTGTCACGCATCAGTCTAACCAGCTGTAAAAGGGTACCTGCCTCTGATCTTGAGTTAGAGAAGGCAACGGCAGCGAGGAAGGGAACAGACCACCCCACCTCATGAAGCTGGGACCCAGTACATCGAAGTCTATAACACTTCACTCCCCTACGGCAGAATGTGCTACGTGACTACAACCTTACGAACGGCAGGCGTGTTTTAAAAAAAATTCTAAGCAACGGGGGAGGGGGGAGAGGACAATGACACTTTTTTCAGTCAAGAAAGAGTACGGTGATCGGTTTGGGTAATAAATATCCAGAATTTGATTTAACCGGTGAATAAACGCACAAGAACCGGAGTCCCTACTATTGGCATTTGCCCCATAGGTACTGGGGGTGTCAAGTGCTTGGGTGCTACCCGTTGGCACTGGGCGCAGGATTTCACATACCTGACAATGTCAGAGTTCATTCCTGGCCACCAATAGTGGGTTTTTATTCGCTGAATAGTGGCGTTTTGTCCCATATGTCCGCTAAAGGGAAGAGAGTGCCCCATCTCTAAGATCTGGCTTCGGTACTGCGTCGGAACTAGGAGCTGGTTATTCCCCGTGTCCGGGTTTCCCGTTCTACGATACAATACGCCATCCTTAGAAAAGATGTCTCCGTTGTGTCTGGGGTCCTTAGCCATGGGCAGTTTTTTAAAGCAGAGCTCTAGAGTAGGGTCCTTTGGTGCGCCTCCTTCAGTTCGTTCGGCAACAAATTTGGCGCAGGCTCCCTCTCTTTCTTGGCTTGCCCTCTTGTGGTTACCGCTGCCACAATCGGCTCCTTTGGTCTCCCAATAAACACATATCTACATCCCAGGATAACTGGGTAGATAGGATCATCCATAATGGCCGCTTTTATAACTCCTCTGACAAAATCAGAGTGTATTTCTACCAGTGCGATAGGCAGCGTCCTGGGCGCATCACTCTTAAACACTCCACTAAGTTTGACGGTTTCCTCTGTCTCCTGACCTGGTTTGACTAGGTGTCTAGCAACAATACAAAACTTAATCCAGTGTCAAAGAGACAAGTGGTTGAGGTACCATTCAAAATTACAGTTCCTCGAGTTGAGGGTCGGTCCCCCTCAGGTTGAGAATCACTGACATTAACTCTACCTTTCGAGGCTGTATGCAAACATCCAATGCGGTTTGCACCGGCTTGTTTGCCCTGATCAGACGTTCCTGGTGTAGGGGTCTTCCCTTTTCCTTGACCTTGGTGGCCGCGCTGCCACGTAGGCTTGGTGGGTTGATCAGAATTGTTGTTGGGGGTTATCGGGTTTTGTAGAATTTCGATTTTTCCTGGGGAGGTCTCTGGGTATTATTTTCTCGTTGATTATAATTCTGAGAGGAATTAGAGGAATAGGATGACTGCTCTAGATTTTGTTTACGAGATGGCTCATCTGTGGGTTTACGTTTAGTGCTGGGAAGTTCGGCCATTGCATTGGTATAGCGTTCGGCCTTATTGAGTATGTCCTCAAGCCTGACTGCGCCCTGTTCAGCCAAAAATCTACGGGTTTCGTTTGACAAAGTTGCCTTTATCTGTTCCACAAGAACAAGTTCAAGTAGTCCCTCATATGTAAGAGGTAGGTCAGATAATTCAATGCACTTTGTCAAATAGCCCGTGAGACGTGAAGAGAATTGGGAGAGATCCATTGTTTGAGAATGGGGCGAAGACGGCTCTCCATTATTTGAAGTAGAGGCACTCCGACTCTCTAAAGCCTTGAGCGCTAATTCATGCTGTCTTTCCTTGTCTCTCTCTCTTTCCCTGCGGGCGTCCATCTCTGCCTCAATTTTCTTCTGCTCCAATTGACGATCGTCCGCTTCTTTCTTCCTAGCTTCTGCCCTCTCTTCCTCCGCGTCATACCTTTGCAGTTCCTGGTTGATAAACAGATTCGCGGCTTCTGTGTCTAATCCTGAGTCTTTCGCTTCCTGTCTCAAAATGGATCTTATCCTAATTCTCTCAGCCATTGTCAAAGAACTGGATGCTTCTAAGACTAGAGAATAGTAAGATGGAACAAGAAGGGGAAAAACTCAAAGCCGCTACGAGAAAAACAAAGTAAAAAAATTTACTGAATGACCTCGTGTGTTAACTTATCGCCGCTATTATTGTCACTTAAGACTCGTAACGCAAGCAACTATGCCAATTAAATGGTAAGTTACACTAGAAAAGAATCTACTCTTACTAACAGTAGAGAAAAATTTATATTAAACAATTTAAAAGGAAAAAAAAAATTTTTTTTTTTTTCCCAGAAAATGTTAATTCTCTAACAACAAACTCCGTCCCTGAAGACAATTTTTGAGATGAGACGTAGTTAACTTAATTTTAAAAAATCTGAACAATCCGTCTTTAGCTTAGCTCAACTCAAACGCTTCATAACCTTTAGTGATTGTAAAACAATCACGCAGTCCCAGCAATTATATAACCAAAAATTTTCAATTCCCTCTGCCAGAGAATACAAATATGACAATCTTTTATTATCACTAACTGCCTGTTCCTGTGGAAAAACAAACCTGTCTTAATTTTTGTGTGGTTGGCCCAAAATACTGAACGGCTTGGTCTAGGGGAAGTAATACTTTTAAAGATTATACCCTACTTCACAAAGACAATCAACCACACTCTATTTTAACTAAGTTCAGAATCTCGAACGAGCTAACCATATATTGTCGTAATTTTTTATCTGAGAGGGTGCTGATGAATATTGGTCCCTTTAGAGTGTAAAGTGATATTGAAGGCTCTGTGAGAATAAGGATTTAGGAGAATGAGGTAGTAGATTCACAAGCGCTGGGAAGGAGCAAGGACAGTCTCTTATTACGACAATATCTGTTTTCTCACAGACTACTCCTATCTCTCTTCTGCACAAACAATTGTTTGTCAGTTCCAGTCGCTCAACGCGCTCACCGATTTGGTGATTCTGTCGCTCAACGTACATGAATTCAACCTACACAGATGGAATTGTTTGGAGTTTTAGGCCAACCGACAACCAACACAATTAATGATTAATACCTTTATTATCATAAAGGACTCACACATAATTGTACATTTACGTCAAAAATCAAAGGTTACAGAATACAAAGATGATAAGGGAAGAGGGGGTTTTGAGGAGAAATATCCCATCCACCGTTTCCCGTTTATATTTACTAACAGAAAAAACCCGGTCCCAAAGACAAGAAAGGGGGGGGGGGTGATCAGAGATAGGCAATTTAACCCACTGGTAAATTTATTACTCTGAGGCAAGGGGTTACAGTAAAGGGGGGGGGGGGGGGAGAGGAAAAGCTAGGGTTCTCAATTGTCTCCCTTTAAATCAACAAATTTTACGGGAGGGGGGAATGAACACAGTTACCCAATCCCGCTAGGAGAGATCCCGTACAAGGAATATAATGCACCTTAGTACAAGGTTGAACTAATTAAAAGGGTAAAGAAAAGATAAATCTCCTTTCATTCAAAAAAACATACTAGGGCTGGCCATCCCCACAAACACACACGCAGACTTACAGAAAGGTGAATTCTGGCACTTCATAGGAAATACATAAAAAAAACAGCACTAAACCTTGGCTTAGGTAAAAGTATTTTCTTCCGTGTACAGCCCCAGATTTGGGGTTTGTTGAAGTTAGCAAAGTGTCCCGAAATCGCTGGACGTTGAAGTTTAACGGTACTGTTTATTTATTAGATAAAGTTCCTAAAGAATGTCACAGGCACTTGGCTAGGCGTGAGGTATGGTGTGGTTCCTAAAATTGGCACAGCTGGTGGAGATAACTTCCTTTTTCCGTAATGTCACAAGTTAAGAAAAACACTGAGGTAAGTTCTTCTTCGGGGGGGAAGGGTTAAAATCCACTGAATATACGTGACAGACAGTGTTCAAGTAGATCGATGCTTTTTCTTCACAAATAGGGGCAGTGAATAAAATATGTTCTGCTTCCAGTTTTCTTTAACGACTCTATATGAACTAGTATTTTTAAAGTGTTTCTTGAATGGCTTTATTCTCAGTTACGTTCAGAGGAGCGGGGCCCATTACAGGTCGCCACCAGTTTAGCTTTAAAAAGTTCATATGTTACTGGAGTTATCAAATTGAGTTTGGCAGAACTCTGTATATAATTAATAATTGCTGGGATGCAGGTTGAATGATCGTTCGTCTGCACAGAAAGAATACACTCCAATAGTCACGAAGGTAGATGAAATCCAGCAGGAATCCGACTATGCTAGTGCAACTAGGATTCTGTCAGAGCGAACGATAAAATGCAGTTTCTCGGAGTTCTCTATTTATACTTCTCGAATGTAACTTGAATGGGGCGTGTTAAATTTTCGCACCTTTCTTGAACTTGAGCAAAATTCGAGATACCTCGCCGTGGTGTTAACCGTGGCGATTCCTACGTTTTCCCCGGTCTACCGATTTCCTTCCGTCTCAGGCTTGCTTGCATGAGGGTGTGAAAAGTTTCCGAGAAGCTACTCTGTGAGCTGCGAGTTCCCTGTTTCTTTAGATCGTGTACCGCCGCGATTGAATTCTGAGATCTGTCTGTCTTTGATGGTGCCACTGTTCTGAGAGCTTTGGCAACTCCCACCAGGCGGGGTGACAGCCAGGTAAGAAAATGATCTGCTGTTTATTGCTCTAGAAACAGGAGTGAGTCTGTGGCCCGTCCTCTTTTGGGCCGGCGTTAAGGAAAAGATTGCTATAAATCGTTCTCAGAAATGGTTGTGGGCGGGATTTAATCTCCCATCAAAGGCCATGCGATCTCAAACTTTCGCATAAGATAGCAGGCTACATATTAATGATCCAGCGTGTAAGGTTCTCGTGGAAAAGCTGCATGCCGGTAAAAGTTACAACAGATGATCAGGGGTTCTAAAGTTATGAGAGGCCAATATTCTGTTATCATCCATCGAGTCAGGGAAATTCATTTGTCATACTTAGACGTACGTCACAATCAGCATGTCCAAATTAGTTAATAATAGCTACTTTTGTCTCAGATACATTTTGGCTGTTGTCCAGTGTTATCAGACATATTTCGACCTTATATATAGAGATTACCAATTTGAGATTCCTGCCTGGCTTCTCGCCATTTCCTCTTAAGATGGCTGACTGAGACTTTATTAACAAAGGCAGTTGTTGTATTAGATTCACAATCCATGTTTCGAAAGGTCCAAATTGGTTGGCTTCGACATGAATGGAAAACCTCCATAGAAGCATCGAATCTTCAAGAACTGATATGGATCTACTGTCCTGGTCAAGCCGGGGTATGGGGCAATAAAAGAGCTGACAGACTATCTTCAAGAGCACCCATAAAAGGTGCATTGGCCATGGATAAGGAAGAAATACTGAGGGCGATTCATGTTCATCTATTAGAAAATGACACTGCAATCGATGAATCATCAAGGCTAAGACTGCTGGAATTTGGCATCAAACGTAAGACCAGCAGGGATGGACGTATGAGAGGACGCATCCGCCGTGTATACAAACAGTGCGCAACAGGAACAATTAGCATTCATACCCTTCCACATTTGCTGCGGGAGACTGAGCACCTATGGGTTTGCCCGGAGGGAAATGACGTCGATTCTGATTAACAATAACAATATGTATATGTGGGCGCAACATCGCTCACTTTCTCTCTCTCCATCTCTCTCTCACACACACAAACCACATATTTAAAAAAAATTAATGATAAAAAATATCCCGTTCAACCTCCGATGGGTTATAATTAGGATATATATTGTTTTCAATTCCAAATAATATGAACTGCCGATATGGGAAAGTGGCATCACACCGGTGAAATCATTGTAAATAGGGCAAATCACAATTACCAATTTTGCGTGTACCGGTATGTTAAAAAAAAAACCCCCAAACAAACAAAAACGAGATAAAACCTAACAAAAACACCAAACTAAAATAATATTAAGCGGGAGGGGTGTAGAGGACTGAAGTTTCTAGTTATATAACTGACTTTCATATATATTTAATTGAGTCCCACCAGTCAAAAGTCATATGTATTGTAAGAACAGCATCAGACCTTCACCTTCCCAATTACTACACATTAACTTTTGTTCTTGTTAAATAATGTTTGACTTTCTCAGCCCTTTTCAACTTGTTAACAACAGGGCAGTTATGAGAAACTTCATTTTAGTTTTTTTTTTTAACTTTTTGTTTATTTATTTGTTTGTTTTTTATTTTTATTGTTTGTTTCTTGGAAAGGGGAGGTCACACACAAAAACATTCACACACATTTGGTTTTGATTTACTATATTTAGGCTAGTGCCCTAGATTCTATGGGACTGGTTGGTAAAGACGCCGGCAACGACCTTGAGTATAGACATTTTAAGAATGGATACGCCTTTGATCTCACCCCCAGTCTACTGGACGGTGACCAATTTGAGATGGCCAAGTCGGGTCCTGTCTCAGTAGAACTTAAATTCTCCGAGGTCACGCCCGAACCATTACAGGTCCTCGTCTACACCGAGCAAGACTCGATCTTGGAGATCTCGAAATTGCGCCAACTTTTGACAGACTACATCACTTAAACGATGAATACAGACGAGATACGGACCATCCTCCTTGTGATGAATTTACCATGATACAACGTTAAAATATCTCCAGATTTAACGATAAAATGTAGGGTTAAAAATAATGCGTAAGATACTAGGAGACATGCTCGCCCATGCCAGCCTTTCCCACCGCCATTTAAAACTAACGAGTTAGACGTGCAGACGAAACGTTTACCCTTTGTAGACGGGAGAGAACGGAGGACACCAAAAGGAAAAATATGACTGAACACGTGTTTGAAGATCGCAAGGCTAAAAGACGCAATTGGTAGTAAAAGAAAAAATTCACGTCACTAGTTGACAGAGGGTAAGGAAATGGACAAAAAAAAAAACACGACTTTAGCTCGTGTCAGAAACAGTCATTTCTTGGACTTTTACGATACTTGATTGTTATTTGAATTCAGCGGCAAACGCCGCGGAGAAGGTTCTCGAACATATTTCAAAAAAAAAACAACTAACCTTGAAAAAGTAACTTTTTCTTAATAATAATGTTAGGAATATAAAACCTAGCTAGTTTGATAGCCCGTCTTGAGCAGAGAAATAATATACTTTAAATTATACAGACGGATAGATAATAATGAAGATATTGACAAAAGACTGTGTTGTTCATATCAGACGAGCGACTGCACTGTTAAAAAATGTCACTAAATTTTCAAAATTTGCGGCCTTGAGACGCAGGTGCTGAAATCGGGCTGTAATTAAAGAGAGGGGAAATGGTGGAGAATTGTGGCTAAAAATAACTTAGGAGGCAGATTCGTGTAGGAAATGCATGTAGAACCAAGCGTGTTTTTTTATGAAAAATCAAGTAGAGACAGACGGACCAACAGACAGTAATACATACTTGACTGAGAGCTGACTGAAATTGACTTTTGGTTGTAGATTTGAAAGTGAGGGGGGGGGGGGGGGGTCTGTGATTGGATGAATGAAATAATATTAGCGGGACAGAGATGCGCATTTTTGCCATTCGTTACAAAACTGTCCAGAGACACAGTGGTTTAGTACCTGTGGTGTTGTTTCCAGAAGTATTTCTATACAATTAGTGGGACGCCATCAGATAGCCAGCAGGTCGGCTGAGTTTTGCTAGCATTTAACTGTGTTCTCAATTCTGAATTCTGGTAAGAATGAAAGTATTTCTTTTGTACATTTTAATATTTCGAGTGATTGATACTGCCATATCATATAAAATGATTACGACAAGTAAGTGCTCGCTCTAGATCCCCAGCCCAAGTTCAGGGTCTAGAGACAAACAAAATATATGGACGCCTACTAAAACTATGGAGGCGGATCTATTGTTGAGATCAGTGGAACATATCACCTATCTTATTGAATAGAAGGAAACTATTGAACATATCTCAGATGCAAGGTAGTCTTGGGGAACTAGTACTATGTGAAAACAACTGGGTAAGATGTACTGTGTGGTCAGAGAGATCTGACCCAGTCTGTGTGGTGTTGTTGTGTAGTGTTGTGTGCAGAAGTGGCTCAGTAGGTAGAGTTCTGACACATGCCACAAAACTTTTATTTCAGAATTGTGAGTTTCTGTTTGGCACCGAAGAGGTGCCGAATGCTGTTGTAATATACACAAGCGTGGACCAGTGCAGTCTAACATTGTGTCAGAGCAGCCGTATATTGTCCCCCAGCACGGAGAGGAGGGGCCACCAGACTCCTGTACAAGATCGACGCAGTCGAGATAAGTGAGATCTGGCCTGCTGGAAGTTCACCAACTGATTTACCAACGAATTAATCAACTAATTTATCAACGAATTTACCAACTAACCCACCAACTAATTCACCAGCTAATAAAGACATACCATTGTGGGAAAATAAACCATGTATTCATCCCATAAGTCAATGGACAATGTTTTGGTAGTCACAGATTGGGCGTGATGATACCACCCCAACAGTACATTCAGTAATAGTTCTCCTGGGACAATCTAATATAATTAATATTAACCAGACTTATAACATACCTTTGTAATCATATTCCATTTTATTATGTCATATAATTATGCATTCCATTTATAACTCCATAATATTTCATATGTTCTGACCAACAAACATTTGGTTCAGAACAAATAAATTTAACAAAAGATTAATATTTAAAACTAAAATAGCCTGAGTTAGTTCAGTGTGTTATAAATTTTATTATTATTAGTATTAGACTTATTAAATATCTGAGTGTGTGTGGGTAATCTAATACAACACATTACATTTCAGTACCCTAGATTTTTAACGTAGCTACATTCATTAGTAAAAAAGATATGTTTGAGGTCGTAAGTGGTAGTAAGAAGGGCCTTCTGTAATTCGCATCAACAGTTATCTCAGGAGCCTTCACAGCTGACCTCATTCATTACACTAGGTAACATCTCAACCATACAATACCATCAAAAACCACTACAATATTGGGGTCTTGTCCAGGGATAATTAGATAATCATAAATATTAGAATCTCCTGGTGGGAGAACTAAACTAGTGGGGACAAATTGTCAAAATTTAAAAGGGTCCCTTAAAATAAAAGTGAAAAATCAAAGTTGGTGAATCTTCACAGCCAGTTAATTAATTAATTAATTAATTAGAATTACCTGTCATTAAGTAATTAGATTTACCCTGGTCAGTGTTATTTTGTGTGATGGCTGAGCTGGCAAAGTTCAGATCAGCTGTTGTGCTAACGGCGAAGGAAATGGGAATGGATGGTCAGGTTTTAATTCAGTATAATAATAATAATAATAAATTCTTTAAGCACCAAACACGGCGCATAAGGCAGAAACCAGTGCTCTCCAGGTTGTTCGTTGTGACGCCACTCCTCTTAGCTCTTGCACATTATTAAGGCCCAACGTTCTTCCTTCTCTTATTATTGTTCTTCTGAGTGTTTCTTTTGGTCTTCCTTTTTTCCTCTTTCCCTCAGGAACCCAAGTGAGCGCCTGTAGTGGTATTCTGTTGTTTTGCATTCGTAGGACATGACCGATATATGACCATCGTCTTTTCCTTATATAGTCGGAGACATATTTCTGCCTAGAGTCTTCTCTTATTTGTCGATTAGTCTTGAATTCTTTCCAAATGATGTTCATGAGTTTTCTAAGACATTTGTTCTCGAATGTATTCAGCTTGTTCTCCAATGATTTTGTTATTTTCCAACTCTCACAGGCGTATGTTAACACTGAGATAACATTTGAATTAAACAGACGAAGCTTGGTATGTATATTCAATGATCGTAATTTCCAAATGTTAGATAATCTATTGAAGGCGCTAGCTGCCAAAGCAATTCTAGTATGGATTTCTCTTGTTGTGTCACCATCCTGAGTCATTTTACTGCCTAAATAATTGAAACTTTCAACTTTCTGTAGTTTTTCCCCGTTCAAGATGATATCAAAGGTCTCGTTAGAAAAGTTCATAGCTTTAGTTTTAGAGGCATTTATTTGGAGACCTATTTTAACCGAGAGATGACACAAATTATTTATTGCTTCTTGTGATTGTCTTGGTGTTGAACTTAAGAATGCTACATCATCTGCGAAATCCAGATTGTGACAAGTATATTGAAAGGGAAGATAGGAGGTTAGCTGAAGAGAAGAGGTTACAAATTGAGGCTGATAGAGAACTTAAGAGGTTGCAGATTGAGGCAGAAGAAAAACGACAGCAAAGGGAAGCAGAAGAAAAAAGGTTGACTGCCGAAAGGGAGGCAGAAGATAGAAGGTTGCAAAGGGAGCATGAATTACGACTAAGGGAGCTGGAATTACAAGGCCATGCTCCTGAAAATGGTGCCAGCCCTTTTGCCTCAGATGCTGCAGCTAGTCAGGGAGTCTCAAACTCGGCTATGGGGTTTCATTTAGACCATTTTGTTGAGAAAGACGATGACATCGAGGGGTACCTCAGTCGTTTTGAGTTATTAGCTACTACATACGGGTTAGAGAGAGAGAGTGGTGGAGTTTAAAGCTATCACAGGGATTGAGAGGTACTTCTTATGAAGTTTTCGCAAAAATGAACAGAGAAGACCAAGACAATTATGACATGCTAAAGCAGAAGAAAAAAGAAAAGGAACCCGTTACACGCCCATTGAGGCATATTGGGAATATGGTGTTAGGCCCATATTATCTTGACCGTCGGCACACTAGGGGTGATGTGGTCGGCATCACGCCGGCCGCCTTAACCTTCCCAGAGTTGCTCTGGTACCCATTTGGGGCTGGGTCGACCCAGGAGCCGTTTGTGGCCTAAAAAATTCCCACCTCATCTGGGGATCGAACTATAGACCACTGCGCTACGAAGCCAGTGCACTAACCACTATGCTACCGCGGCTCCTGTATCAGGCTCAAAGCAGGCTTTGTTATTAAGATACGAAAAAAATGGTGAATTTTACCGTAAGAAATTTAGAAATGCCAAACTGTTGTCTGGGGAGACATACCACCAATTCTCTGCCAGGCTGGTAACCTATTTGGAGAAATGGACTGCTCTGGGGAAGACCCAAGATCTTAAAGAAATGATCATGATAGAGCAATTAAGAGAGTCCATGGCTCCAGACGTGAGAAAATTTCACATGAACAAGGTGCAGAGAGGTTGGGGGAGGTTTTAAATGTCGCTGAGAGGTATCAGGCAGCCCAGGCAGAGGTAAGTGGCACTAAAAAGAAGCACATAGAAAATTTTAAAGCTCCACAGCAATTTAATAAATTTGATAACCGAGAGCAGGGTAATAAAAGCAGGACAAACTTTGATAGGCCAAGAAATGACTATCGTGACAGAAACTCACAGTTCAATGACCAAAAATATAATGAAAGAAAACCGTTAAACCAAGGAAAAAGATGGTGCAAATGGTGTAAGAAAGACAACCATAACACCGAATTTTGTAGAAGGAAACCTTCAAACATTGCTGCAATGAAGTCGGGGACTCAAAGATTAAAGGTTAATCCTAATGGACAGCAGGAACCTTATCACCCCCCAGTTTGTGAGGATGTTATTTGTAATGGGGTCACCATAAGGTGCCTTTATGATACAGGTTTGGATTATGATTCAGTTGTGAAGTCTAGCCTAGTAGACCCAAGTCAGTATACCACAGAAACAGTGGAAATACAAGGGGCGACTAAGGACATACCACTCATGACACTTCCCATCGCAAGGATAACGGTGAAAACTCGCTATGTGGAAGGAGAAATCAGAGCAGCAGTGATAGATGAACCAATCTACCCTCTGATATTGGGGTGTAGGTACGTCTTCTTGGGGAATCCCGAGAGACCTGTGATCATGGCGACAGTGCAGACCAGGTCACAGAAAAAGGAAGAAGAAGGTGAACCTATAAATGCTCATCCGGAGGAGATGAGGAAGGCGCAGGCTGAGGATAGGACACTCAAGCCATGTTTTAAAAAATTGCCCAAATGCCACACACCTCCAAGCAAAGGAGAATACCTTATGAAGAACAAATTATTATATAGGAAGGCCGGAACTGGAACAAATGGTCACAACCAGCTGGTTCTTCCCACTTCATATAGGGATAAAGTGATGGAACTCGGGCATGCGATTCCCTTCAGTGGTCACATGGGGATCAGCGCCACAGGACAGCGTATAGCTTGTCATTGCTTCTGGCCAGGGATAACGGAGGATATAAAAAGATATGTCAAATCCTGTCCAGAATGTCAAAGGGTAGCTCCAAAGCACTGGACTGCTCCTGCAACTCTAGGGGAAATGCCCATAGTGGGAACACCTTTTGAGAGGGTTGCAGTGGATATTGTGGGACCTCTCACTCGGACCAAGAGGAGGAACAGTTACATCCTTACTCTGGTGGACACTTGTTCTATGTGGGGAGAGGCGGTAGCCCTGCCATCAATTGATTCAAAACATGTAGCAGAGGCACTACTTACAATATTCACAAGATTAAGATTCCCGCATCAAATCACAGTTCAAGGGGAAAGTAACGGAAGAAGTTTTTAAGCTATTTCAAGCCAGACACTTTCATTGTAGTCCGTACCATCCCCAAGGGAACGGCCAGGTAGAGAGGTTCAATGGGACTCTCATTTCTATCCTGAGGAAGCTGGCACACGAAAAACCGGATCTGTGGGATCAATTCCTGCCCGCCGCGTTGTTTGCGTATCGGGAGGTACCACATAGTTCAACCGGGATGGCTCCCGCAACTCTGCTATTTGGGAGGCCAATAAAAGGTCCATTGGAAGCCTTATTAAGGACCTGGACAGATGAGAAGGCAGAAGAGACTGTTACCTCATCTTATCAATATGTGAACGAACTGACCACTCGTCTGAAAGCTGGATGGAAACTGGCAAATGATAATTTGAGGCAAGCCAGGAAGAAACATGCAGCATATTTTAATAGGAAGGCAAAGGACAGAGAAACTTAGCTGTGGGAGAGAAGGTGCTTCTTCTACTACCCGGCAGCCAGAATAAATTACAAATTGGATGGCAAGGTCCATATACGGTTCTAGAGAAGGTGTCTAGAACAAACTATAAAATTGACAAAAAGGGGAAGGAGAAAGTTTATCATGTAAACCTGTTAAAGAAGTATCTGGACAGACCACTCCAGGAAAGCACCCCCTTACTGACCTTGGCTATCGCAACTCAAATGCAAAAGGAACCACTCACCTCACATGAATACCCATTACATCCTTGTGAAACAGCGGCACAAGTAAAAGTCAGTAAGCACCTGACTAAAAATCAGAGGGAGAGAGTTCAACAGGTTCTAGAGGAACATACAGATGTATTAACAGATAAACCAGGACATACAAATTTGCTACAGTATGACATGAAACTGGTAGACTCAAACCCAATCTGTATGAGAGCCTATTCTATTCCGTTCGCGAAGGAGAAGGCATTGAAAGAAGAAATAGAATATTTGTTGAAGGAGGGGATTATTTCACACAGTGAATCATCTTTTAGCTCCAGTGTAGTTTTGTTGAGGAAACCGTCTGGGGAACACAGACTGTGCATAGATTACAGGAAACTGAATGCTGTCACAGATGGACAAGTGGATCCATTACCAGACACAAAACAGTTATTTGCCAGATTAAACAAGGCAAAATACTTTTCAAAGGTGGATCTTAGTAAAGGCTATTACCAGATTCCAGTGAAGCCTGAAGTGAGACCTTATTTAGCGTTTAGCACCTCGGAAGGACATTATGAATTCAATATGCTACCATTCGGATTGAAAAATGCTCCGAGTGTATTTTCAAGGATGATGCGCAAATTGTTGGATCCCCTGAATAACCCATGTATCACGAATTTCATGGATGATATTCTCGTCGCCACTGAGACATTTGAAGAACACATTAACTCTCTGAAAATGTTATTTGATAGGCTTAGGGAGGCGAACTTAACTGCTAGGCCAACAAAATGTTGTATTGGATGCAAAGAGTTGGAATTCTTGGGACACACTGTATATCAGGGTAACATGACCCCTGACCCCAAGAACTTGGAAAAACTGCAGAGAGCACCTAGACCACAAACAAAAAAGGACGTGCGATCATTCGTGTCATTATGTGGATTTTACCAAAAATATATCAAAAATTTTAACTCTATTTGTGCTCCTCTGACTGATCTGACTCGCAAGGGACTTCCAGATAAAATTGTTTGGACTGCGCAATGTGAAGTAGCTTTTCAAGAGTTAAAGGATAAACTCACTAGCAAGCCTATTCTCAAATTGCCTGATTTGACACAGGACTTCGTGGTGAGAACAGATGCAAGTAATGTAGGCCTTGGGGCGGCTTTGTTGCAAAGGTCATCTTCACCCGATGGGGAACTGAACCCAGTCGCTTATGCAAGCCGCAAATTGAATAAAGCGGAGCAAGGATATTCCACATGCGAAAAAGAATGTTTAGCGTTAATCTGGGCGATAAAAAAGTTTCAAATCTATCTGTATGGTAGGACTTTTGTGGTCCAGACGGATCATCAGCCCCTGGTATTCTTATCTCAGGCTAAGCATGAAAACGCAAGATTGTTGAGGTGGTCTTTATTACTGCAACCTTATCAGTTTATTATCGAATACATCCCAGGGTCATTGAATGTTGGTGCAGATTTCCTCAGTCGGCACCCCTGTGATCAAAATTAGAGTAGTAGCAGGCGTGAGGAGTAATTTTATCTATGTGTATCACTGGTTTTGGAACTTGCCGTAGTGTATGTTCTCAGGTGGGGAGATGTGTGATGAATTTACCATGATACAACGTTAAAATATCTCCAAATTTAACGATAAAATGTAGGGTTAAAAATAATGCGTAAGATACTAGGAGACATGCTCGCCCATGCCAGCCTTTCCACCGCCATTTAAAACTAACGAGTTAGACGTGCAGACGAAACGTTTACCCTTTGTAGACGGGAGAGAACGGAGGACACCAAAAGGAAAAATATGACTGAACACGTGTTTGAAGATCGCAAGGCTAAAAGACGCAAAAAAAAATGGACCAAAAAAAAAAACGACTTTAGCTCGTGTCAGAAAGTCATTTCTTGGACTTTTACGATACTTGATTGTTATTTGAATTCAACGGCAAACGCCGCGGAGAAGGTTCTCGAACATATTTCAAAAAAACAACTAACCTTGAAAAAGTAACTTTTTCTTAATAATAATGTTAGAAATATAAAACCTAGCTAGTTTGATAGCCCGTCTTGAGCAGAGAAATAATATACTTTAAATTATACAGACGGATAGATAATAATGAAGATATTGACAAAAGACTGTGTTGTTCATATCAGACGAGCGACTGCACTGTTAAAAAAATGTCACTAAATTTTCAAAATTTGCGGCCTTGAGACGCAGGTGCTGAAATCGGGCTGTAATTAAAGAGAGGGGAAATGGTGGAGAATTGTGGCTAAAAATAACTTAGGAGGCAGATTCGTGTAGGAAATACATGTAGAACCAAGCGTGTTTTTTATGAAAAATCAAGTAGAGACAGACGGACCAACAGACAGTAATACATACTTGACTGAGAGCTGACTGAAATTGACTTTTGGTTGTAGATTTGAAAGTGAGGGGGGGGGGGGAGTCTGTGATTGGATGAATGAAAGTAATCCGAACCGACTGTGCTCTGAGAGTTCCTAGGCATACATGAAAAAGAAGTGCGGTTAGACGTCACCCATAGATCAACTAATTTTGTCAATAAATATATAAAATGTATCTAGTGTTTTCTCTTATATATATATATATATATATATATATATATATATATATATATATATATATATATATATATATATATATATATATATATATATATATATATATATATATATATATATATATATATATATATATATATATATATATATATATACAGTAGAACTCCATTTATCCGAACCCCATGGGACCGAGCATCGTTCGGATAATCAAAAGTTCGGATAATTGGATTACATAATGTATCGAGTACATGTACACATATTTCTAAAAATAATTAACCATCACAAGGAAAATACACTATAAAACATATTTACTTGTACTGTATTAATAATACCCACACTGTATTAGATCACTGTATCACCAAAATCTTTCATTACACTGCAGTGCATATACTACTTGTACAGTATTATTTATTTTTTAAAAAAAAGAGAAATATTTTCAAAAAAACATTACAAACGATTCAAAACCAGGCACAACTTACGTATACATGTACTTGCACAGATTTTGCCCACTATTTAAAATAATGAGGAATCCTCTTTTGCACCAAACTGGATAGTCTCCTTTTGGCTGCTAAGTCCCGCATTCTCTTCAACAGCAGAAGCTGTGTAGGACAGCTGTCATCTTCTTGCTCGTACCAAGCCATCGCTGTTTCTAGTGCTATAAAGGCCTCTTCAGGACTTGGTCGACGTTTTGGGTTTTCTTCATAATCTACAAGTACATCATGTACTTCTGAGGAGTCTTCATTATCGGTCACTACATGTATTTGGTTTTCTTCTTGCACAAAAGACAAAATTTCTTCGTCATTCAAAAACTGAAAACCAGAATCATTATCATCTTCTAGCCACATGTGTGCATCATCTTTGTCACAGTCCGAAAATCCGGGCATTGCTTGAAACAGTTCCACAACTTCATTTATACAATCATCATTTGTGTCCACTGCAGTAGTTTCATTGCCTCCTTTTTTCCCAAGCAATCTATTCCAAGCCTTGTTGAGATTATCTTGTGACAGGGCTGTCCAAGCATCAGCTAACATATAGCAGCAGTCTTTGAGATTAAGCTTTTTTGGAAAACGCCACCACACTTTCTTCATCATCAGCCAACAATAAACGACGCAGGACTTCCTTCTTGTACATCTTTTTAAGCTTTGCTATAACACCCTGATCCATTGGTTAAATCAGTGCTGTTACATTGGGAGGCAGAAAAATTACTTTAAAATTTGCATCAACTGCATTCAATGTATCCGTCTCTGGATGAGATGGTGCATTGCCCAATAGAAGAATTACTTTTCCAGTTTTCTTTTCTTGTTCTCTCGACCTCTTCACCAATCAAGAAATATTTCACTATTCATCCAAGCACTCTTCTGTGCTTTGTAGCACAATGGGAGACATGTCACATTCTTTAAACAACGTGGTTTTTTTTTTTGGTTTGCCGATCATTAGCACCAGTAAACGATGACTTCCACTGCAATTCGCGGCTATCAAAATTGTTACTCTCTCTTTGCACTTTTTAAACCAAGGAGCAGCTGCTTCGCGCTGAGATGCAAGGGATTTTTGAGGCAATGATTTCCAGTATAAGCCAGTCTCATCGGCATTATACACATCATCGAGTGAATAACCTTCTTCTTCCAAAAAAAAATAGCCAAGAATGTTTCGTTAAAATTTTCAGCGGCAGCTGCAACGCTAGATAAAGATTCTCATTGAATCTTCAATTCTCGTATGCCATGACGAGATTTAAAGTTTCTTAACCATCCCTGGCTAGCCTTAAAGTCAGGAGGACCGTCAAGTTGTTTGTTGAACTGTAGTGCCTTTTCACACAATAAAAAGCCAGAGATAGGTTCCCCCTTGCTTCTTCTTTGCACAAACCATATATACAAAGCCTCTTCCAATTTCAAATCTTTCGCATTTCTCATGGTTTTACGTTTCTTCGACCCATTTTCACTATCCAATTTCGATGCAAAACTCATAATTTTATCCTTGTTACTTTTGATGTCAGAGACGGTAGCTTTCCCAACATTGAAAATCCTTGCAAGACACAGTTTCACCTTTTCCTAGTCTCTTGATAATTTCTGTTTTCGTTTCAACTGACAAAACATTGCGGTTCCTTTTATATGCTTTAGGCCTACTGGAAGATGCCATATCGCACAGAGAAATACTTGTACACCAAAATTATTCTGCTGTAGTAGCAGACACAATTATTTTAAGTTGAACTGTCTGTTTAGCCAGTGTTCTGCCTAGAACGCACACGTACACTGGATTGGTAAACCAGATATTAACTGACATTATGATCTAACTGACTTCCTGTACATAAACGACCGACCGTTAGCCCATCCCATCCTCTACAAATTGTTTGCACACATTTGAAGCTTGCCGCTTAAAAATATTCAGAAATATAGTCAAATGTGACTGGTGGCGCCTGATTTTTTTCTTCTGGAAAAAGTGTTCGGATAATTGGGTGTTCGGATAATTGGGGTTCGGATAAATGGAGTTCTACTGTATATATATATATATATATATATATATATATATATATATATATATATATATATATATATATATATATATATATATATATATATATATATATATATATATATATATACGTATAACTAAATATTGTCTAAATGTTGTAATATATCGTCTACATATTGTATACCTAAATGTTGTAATATATGTAAATATATATCGTATAACTGGTGCACCATAAATATTTTGTATAAACAACAACACACAACAACACGCCACCACCACATTTTCCTTATATAAAAGTCACGCGCCGCCACAGCGCGCCGCCACCTTTTCCTTATATAAAAGTCACGCGCCGCCACATTTTCCTTATATAAAAGTCACGCGCCGCCACAGCGCGCCGCCACAATCCGCCTCGTAGCGTACATGACATACTACGGCTTTATAGAAATCCAGGGCACTAATTTAGGCTGGATGGAGGGTACCGTACTATATTTGGGTACTGGAAATCTGACTTTTTTCTTGAATATACTTTATTTTTTTTAAATGTTTGACTATATTATGTAATTCCCTTGCGCTGTCTATTCTTAACGCCTCTTCTATATGTATAGGTAAATTGTATGCCTGCAAATAATCTAATATTGGTATTCTCATTTGTTCATACCTCTTACATTTTAAAAAGAATTTTTTTTTTTTCCCTTGCGTCTGATTATTTTGCTGTAATACCCTGTTCAACCAAAACCCATTTAAGGGTTACAAACGGTTATATTGGGGTATATAGGGTGTTATCTTCTTCACTGGTATCTCGTTCGTAGTCCTGGAGGTGACTGGTCCTGAAAAGGACCACTAGCTGGCTGTCTGGATTCCTCTTTGTCCGTTTGACAGTGCTTTTTCAATTATCGTTGGTAGTATCTGTTCTAGCGTTTCTTGGATGATTTCTTTTACTGCTTGGTTGTTCGTTTTAGTTTCTCGCGTGCTGTTTGATGATATTTCCTCAATGGCTATTCTTTCTGCTTCTATTCTTTGGAGTAGTTTTGTGTTTTTTTCTGTCAGCTCTGTCAGCTTCTTGTTCTGCATGTCTATCGCATCTTCTCCACTGTCGGTTGGTTCTTCGGCGGCCTGCTTGCTGTTGTTCTCGATTCGCAGTTTCATTTTCATTTCTCTGACTTCAGCGGTCAGCTTGTGTAACTGTCGTCTGTCTATCGTGCGTTGTTTTTCTGCAACATCCGCAGCCATTCTGTGTTTTGCCTCCTTGAAGGGAATGTTTTTGGAAACCGCTTCCTTCAGGATGCTCTTGGTTTCCTGGAACATTGGGCAGCCTCGGTATCTAGCCCCATGGTTTCCGAGGCAGTTTGCACAGGTGCGGTTTGAGTTTATTGCTTTGTAGTTGTTGTCCTCCTTCGCCTTGGGACAATCGCGGTATATGTGGCCACCCGCACAATATCGACAGACTGCATCCCTCCTGCACGTCTTCTTTGTGTGCGAGAACTGCTGGCAGTTGGAGCACTGCATCACCGGAGGGATGTAGGCTTCTGTCTTTTTGGTTGTGGTTTCGAGCGTCAGTCTCTCGGGTCTTGTCGATCCTTCTACCGTAACTATCATCAGATTGGTATCTTTCTTGGCCCAGGTTTTTAGTCTTTCGACCTGCGTGATTTTTAGATTTGCGTTTTCATCCTGAAGGCGTCTGTGGACCTCGGCTTCGGAACAACTGGTATCCACCCCTCTGATGACCAACTTCTTTGTTGTTATGTATTTCTCCACCACCACTTTTATTTAGTGGGGCAACTGGACTTCTTTTGGACTAAATTCCAGTTCGGTCATCAGTGAAGTGGTTGTTGTTGTGCTGTTGAGCGAAAGCACGACTCCCTTTTCGTGCCTCCCTACTTTAGCGATACCTCTTCTTCCAGTTATCACCTCGAGGATGTTGATCACTTTGTTGTCGGGTAGGGCCCTGAGTGAGGCCTCACTTCCTGACGTCTGGGTGATCTTTACGATATAAGGTGTTATATCTTGCTTCTGGGCCCTTGAGTTGTCGGCTGTTGTTTCCTTAGGACCAGGAATGGTAGCTTGCTTCTCAGTGTTTTTGATGTTCAGCACTCCTGGGGCTATTTCTACTATCGCTTCTTGAAGAGCGAGCCTAAGGAACTCATCTCCGTCGTCAATTCTTCGAAGTGCATCTATTTTGGTCTCTGCGATATCTTCCTCTTGTACCTGTCTGTGCTGAGGAGCTGTCTCTATCAGTTCTTTCATAGTGCTTGCAGGTGGGTCGGTTGTCATCTCGGCATCATGTGGTGGTGTCAACGGTGTTTTGTGCAGCATCTCTGTGGTAGATAGGGTTTCTGTTGACGATTCGGGTATGTGCGGTGGTGGTCCCATGGTTTCAAGCTCCTGGTTTCTTTTCTCTCTTCTTTCCTGCATCTGCTTTATCTGTTGATGCGCTCTCAACATGTCTTGATGTTCTGGGTCTTCATAATCTCGGCCAGAGACGTTTGCTTCTGCCCTTTTCTGTATTCTTTCCATCATCTGCTCAAACTGTTGTATCGCTCTCAATATTTCTTTACGTTCTGGGTCTTCATCATCATCTTCTTCCACGCTAGCACTTGGGGCCGCACTGCTCTCCGGCAGTCTGCTCTTGTCTTTTTCCTTCGAAGCTTTGGGTCGCTCATCGGTTGTAGTATCAACGGTTGCTTTGTTTGCCTTCTGAGAAGGACTGGCCACGAAGTTGGTAGTTGGAGTATTCTTGCTCTCTGGTTGACTCTGTTTGTTCTTCGTTGGTTCTTGTTTGATGCTGCTGACAAGTGTTTGAGGGCTTGTGTATACTTTCCTTTTTTTCGCTTTTGGCTTGGTACGAGTCATTTTAGTGAGTTCCGATGGCTGTGTTCGTCCTGAAAAGGACGCTCGTTTTAGTATAGTGCTGGCTTCACGAGATGTGAACGTATGATGTTTTCGATCCAAACACCCAGAAATATTTTTAACAAGAAATGAACATCACACATATTTATACTCCAAGGCTTAAAGTAAAAAATTTACAGCATTGCCAGGACTAATACATAAATACAAGCTACATTCCCAGTGATGGCAATGAAAAAAAAACAGCAGTATGAACTTTGAAGTCATAACCCAAGCGCGATCATACTCCCTAAAACGTAAAGAAAGTAAAAGGACTGAAAGGCATATCTTACTGGGGGATCACTACTGATAATTAGATTACCGCTTTTAAAAAATGCTCCATGCAGTTTTTTTTTCTTTCATTTTTTATTACTGGCATTTATACATTGTTTTGTTGTCCTGACTGGCAAATAGGACCGGCGGTAACTCAAAATGTCAGGTAGTGTTCTGAGGATCTAGGCGTAATGATTGACAAACATTCTTTAATGTCCTTTACAATCTTACATGTACATCAGAAGTGAGCTGCAAATTCTTTTACATTTTTTTCTTCTTCAGCATTGAGTTACTAAATAATGCAGTTATTATTTAGAACGTTGATAAATTATCGTCATATAAACAGAAACTTTGGGTAATATTCCCAATACTCGTCGCCGAACGCTCAGCAGTAAATATGTGTATAATATTTGTAGTTTCGTACCGTTTAGAGTTAGATCGGTTATGGTTAACCCTAATCCTAACCCTAAATGGTACGAAGCTTACACATATTCACTGCTGTGCATTTGGCGACGAGTATTAGGAAATTACCGAAAATTCATAACGTTATCAGTTTTTGACAAAATACAATGCAACCTTGGCATATTATAGATTAATATATTATAGGCCTAGTTAAAATAAAAACCCAAAGAGTTTTATATTATCACTCAAGACTCGCCTCAGCGTTTCACGAGAAATAATGCACGACTGGGTTCGACGTCATAACAGCGATTTGGGGTTGAAAAGACAGTGGGACCCTCATTTTGTTGTTATTATCCACATTATCTTCATTTACCTAAGCAATCATGCACTTTTGCAGTGTGGCTTCTGTAAGAGTTTGTTTTACGTGATGAGATTCCCATACATGCCACATGCTATGGTTTACCCATAATCTGTACAAGGTGTTTGCGTTTTCAGATGTGTACACCCTGTACATAATTTCTGTAGGCCTACAGGTTTTCTAACCCATTCCCCTTATTACTGTGTTTCAGGGTTCTTTTATAAGGTCCTATTGAACACAGGATTTCCCAGTCTGTTAGTGATAATTAAGCACAGAAATAGACTAAATGATGACACCATCACATCATTTTTACAGTGTAAAATAAACTCAGACATTTATTGTTTGGGTTTTTAAATAAGTGAAGACCTGCTTTAAAAGGCACAGCCCCCGTGCCTCATTTATGATGCAGCCATCTGTAATTGAAAATATTTTTACACAAATTAACTCTTTTGATATGTTATTTTCAGTCTTTGTACAGGTTTTGCGGGTCTTTGTACAGGGTTTTGGATTTTTTGTACAGGTTTTTCATCTCCGAGGTGTGGCATGTATGGATTCCAAGTCCCCTACCCATAAATAATAACATTAACAAAGAAAATTATGCTGTTTATACTCTGATTGATGTATGAGGGGCGTTCAGAAAGTAATGCACCACATCGTTTTTCTCAGGAGCTGTTTATTCAAAAAGCATGAAATTTATACACAATATACACGGATGTCATGTAAACATCGGTATTATTCAACATAATCCCCATCAACTTGTACGGCTTTATGCCAGCGCGAAACAAGTGCTTGTATACCTAGCCCGTACCAGATTTTGTCTTGATCATGTAGCCATTTCTTCGCTGCACGAATCACTCCTTCATCATCTTCAAACCTTGTCCCACGGAGTGCATCTTTAAGTGGACCAAATAGATGAAAATCAGAGGGTGCCAAATCGGGACTATAGGGTGGATGGGGTAGTACAGTCCAACCCAATTTGGTGATTGCTTCCCATGTTGCCAGACTTGTGTGAGGGCGCGCATTGTCGTGAAGGAGAAGCAGGTCTGCTGGATTCTTGTGCGGCCGAACTCTGCGAAAACGATTGAGTTTTTTCAATATCTTAATGTAAGCTTGCGAATTGATTGTCTCTCCTCTTGGCATAACGTCCACAAGAATCACACCTTCAATGTCCCAAAAGACAGTGATCATGACCTTTCCAGCTGAAGGAATTGTCTTGGATTTCTTTCTTCTTGGTGATTGCGAATGATGCCTCTCCATTGACTGTCTTTTTGTCTCAGGTTCAAAATGATGTGCCCAGGTTTCGTCGCCTGTAACGATCTTAGCCAAAAAGTTCTCTCAATCAGCATTGAAACGCTCCAACAATTCAGAAGAAATTGCTTTCCTTTGCAATCGGTGGTCATTTGTGAGACTTCGAGGAACCCATCTTGCACAAACCTTAGAAAATCTGAGAGTTTTTATAACTGCATTTGCACTACCAATGCTGACTGACAGTTGTAAGGCCAATTGTTGAGTAGTGATTCGCCTATCAGTAAGAATAATGCCCTCAGCGCATTTCAACATTTCTGCGTTGGTGGTTGTGGCAGGACGTCCACAGCGCGGCCGATCAAGCAGCTCCGTATCTCCACTTCCTGATTCTTTGATTCTCTGAACCCAGCAACTGACTGTACTCCTGTTGACTGCAAAAACTTCCATACACATCACGTAGACGCTTGTGAATATTCACAACAGTTCCTTCTCTGCAACGATAAATTCTATCACAATTCGCTGTTTATAACGCAAGTTGCTAACATGCTCCATTTCAACGGTTTAGGGCAGCCGTATTATTTGGCCGGTTGCAGTGCAATTTAGTGCACACAATTGGCACATGCCATATTTGAAGTGTGCAAAATTTCATGCTTCTATCTTCATTATTAGCTGAGAAAAACGATGTGGTGCATTACTTTCTGAACGCCCCTCATAGGATCCCATTACACGCCCATTGAGGCATATTGGGAATATGGTGTTAGGCCCATATTTTCTTGACCATCGGCACACTAGGGGTGATGTGGTCAGCATCACGCCTGCCACCTTAACCTTCCCAGAGTTGCTCTGGTTACCCAATTCATGTGGCTGGGTCGACCCCGGAGCCGTTTGCGGTCTAAAAAATCCCACCTCAACTGGGGATCAAACCATGTACCACCGAGCTAGGAAGCCAGTGAACTAACCACTGCGCTACTGTGGTTCTCTGATATAGCTTGGATATATTACAGGGTGGTGCTAAAGTAGATATACAGTTTATTTACATTTATTTGTACATTATTACAAAGTAATTAATGCTTACTTAGAACTGTACAAACGACACCATAACGTTGCTGTAAGAGTGAATTGTGACATATATAGAACAAGTACACATATAAAGCAGGTAGGCCCTACATTACATTATTAACAGATTAATGTTAAACTTTTAGGTGCCCAAACTGGCCGCTGTCATTGTTCACACATTCTTACTTACTTAGTCGTTCCCCTTCTACCATGAGGTGTAGAGGTTTGGAAGAGAGAGCGCCAGACTATCTATCGGCTGTCTTCCTCCTGGCCTGGTTCCATTCTAGTCCTCAGACCTTCAAAGATTGTCTAATGTTGTCCTCCCAGCGAACTCTGGGTTGTCCTGGGGGTCTGGATCCCTGGCTCTTTGTTTCCCATGCTTGTCGTGGTAGCCGATCTTCTCCCATTCTGCAGACATGGCCAAACCATCTTATTTGGGACTGTTCTACTTGGGTCTGCAGGGGGTGGGATTTTAGGCCTTGACGTATCGTCTGGTTACAGACCATGTCTCTTCTTGTTACTTCAACCACCTTCCTCAGATACCTCATTTCTGAGGTTTGAATCTGGCTTTTGTCGCCTGTAGTCATTGCCCATGACTCGCATCCATATGTCAAGACTGGGACATAGGTGGAGCGGTATACAGCCATCTTCGTTTTCTTACCAACCTCTCTCTTGCTGAGGAATCCCGATATATGGCCTGAAAAAGTCTCCCAGCTGCTGCTTTTCGAGTGGCCTTCTTTGATGCCTCCCTTTCGGTCTATAATAGCTCTGAGGTATGTAAAGTGGTCGACCTGCTCCAGGACCTGTTCTCCCAGCTTAATCTGATGTCTTCTTTCTTCTCATGATTTTGTTTTAGAGCTGCTTATGACTATCCCTCTCTTCTCCAGCTCTTCCTTCCAGACTTGCAGGTTGGATTGGAGATGTGCCTCTGATTTAGCAATCAGGGCAACATCATCAGCAAATGCCAGCTCTGAAATACAGACCTGTCTCATCTTCCAGTACACCACTGAATACTTTCTTGTTCTCTCCTTACACGCCTTGATGACATCGTCCATGAGGAGTATGAAAAGATAAGGTGACAGGATATCACCTTGTCTTACACCAGTTGTGGTCCTGAACTCTTCTGACTTATGGTTTGCTGTCCTCACATAATTTCTGCAAGACTTGTAGAAGCTCTGTATAGCATGAATCAGAGGTGCTGGAATGTTCTTCCTTGCCAAACAGTCCTAAAGTTTGCTCCAGGGGACCCTGTCAAACGCCTTTTCCAGATCTATGAAACAAAGATGGATCTCGCTCTTATACTCAAGGGCCTTTTCACTCAGCTGTCTGAGTGTGAAGATTAGGTCTTGAGTACTTCGGTTTGCTCGGAATCCGCACTGGACCTCATCCAATTGTGGCTCAGCTGGGCGCCGGAGTCTCTGCTCTAGGATTCTAGAGTAGATTTTACCAGGGACACTGAGAAGGGATATGCCTCTATGGTTTCCACATTGTCGATTGTCACCCTTTTTGAAAATTGGTGTTATGATGGCAATCTCCCAATCCTTTGGTATGGTTTTGTTGCACCACGCTGCCTGTAGGACCCTTAAGAGTAATAGGTCGCCTGATGCTCCCATGTACTTAACCATTTCTGGTATTATACCATCATGCCCTGCTGCTTTGCCCATCTTGATTTTCTCCAGTGCTGCCTTCCGTTCTTCCATCTTTATGTCATCTTCACCATCATTGGTTTTCTCTTCTGTGCTAGTGGTTATCATTTCTGATGCTTCACCATGCTCACCATCCAGGAGTTCTGAGAAATATTCTTTCCATCTTTCCATTACTTCCTTCGGGGCAGTAAGCAATTTGCCTTGCTTGTCCTTTATAAATTTGAGAGGGCATTGTTTTTCCTTCTTCATGTTCTTTAGGGTCTTACAGAACAATTTCTGGTTTTCTTGCGCACCTTTTTCTAGCTTTTCTCCAAATTCTTCCCAGGACTTCTGTTTTGCTGCTAGCACCTTGTTCTTTGCTTCTGTTCTGAGTGTCACATATTCTCTATATTTCTCCATTTGTCCTGTTGTGTTTTTAGCTCCTAAGTATTGTTTCGATGCCATTTTCTTCTCTCTTATTTTCTCTTTGACTTCCTCTGTCCACCAAGGTGTCCTCTTTCTCTTGTTCCCAAGTCAAACTTCACCATATGCTTCTGCAGCAGCTGTCTTTATGATGTCCTTGAATTTAAGCCAGAGGGTTTCCAAGTCATCAGGTTGTTTTTCTGTGTTGCTCACCGCTGCAGCAATTAGCCCCTGATATCTGGTCTTAATTTCTGGCTCTCTCAGCTTGTAGGTCTTAATGCTCATTTCTCCCGTACGTTTACTTAGTTTTTTGCGTGATGTTGGGCAGTTCCTAGGCTGAGCAACTCTTTCAATTGTTCTTTTGATTGTAAGCAGATAGTGATCACTTCCAATCTCTGGCCACCTCCAGACTCTAGTATCCCAGACATATTTGAATGAGCTCCTAACAATGGCATAGTCGATCACTGACTTCTCATTCTTTGTTGGTTCACATCTAGTGTATGCATGTATGCGCTTATGGGGGAACTTTGTGTTTGTAATGATCAGATTCTGCTCACTGCAGAATCTAAGGAGTCGCTTTCCATTGTCATTGATAGTATCTTCTCCATATCTTCCGATAACTCCACCCCATCTGGCATGGTCATTTCCAACTCTGGCATTGAAATCTCAGAGCATGATAATTTCATCTAGGCAGTCATCCACTGTCCTTTGAAGCAGCTCAAAGAATTCCTCCTTGACCTCTGCTCTCTCATCCTCATGTGGCCCATACACTGACCAGGTTGACTATGGTTTCTCCTTCTTTTAGTTTTACATCCATATTGCGCTCCGAGACAAAGTTCCATTCCTTGATACTATCTTTTTGGTTTTTGGCCACAATGCAACCCACGCCCCCTTTAGCTCTTTCAGATGTGGGTACACCACTGTAGAGCAGCGTTTTGCCATCGAGATCCATGACTCCTTGTCCTTTTTTCTTTGTTTCCGTTATAGCCAGGATTTCTAGTTTTGCTTTTCTCATCTCTTCCACCAGCTCCTCTTCTTTCCCATTTATACTTCTTGTGTTCCAAGTTCCATAAGTCGTAGTCCGTTCCAGTTCGTCGCATTTAGAATCAGTCCAGTTTTCTCTCTTGTAGTTCTCGTAATCAAAAGTTTAAAGCAAACAGGTGATTGGCCTGTTGTGCCTTTGCATGGTGGAGGGGCTGCCTCCTTACGGCCTCCATGCAGGCCACTCTCCTTTTTCAGCCAGGCTTGGGCCCGGCCTAGGCAGAGTTGTTCACACATTCTTGAAGTTTTATCTGGCACACACTGTTACAAAGTTCTCTGTTATAATTCATGTTGTTAAAGGAATCAGTGAAACACTACATGCTAAGTTAAAAAAAAAAAAATGTATGTTGTTAAAAGTGTATATATATACATGCTAATATAATAATAAGTGAAATAAAAAGTGATAATAAATACAATATATAAGTTGTTAAAGGCATAGCTTTCCTACTTTTGCATCCCTGTAGTATCTATAAGTTTAGACAGTATGTTCATATGCCGCTATTTGCTTATGTCGTAATCAGTGTTGTCGACTCGAGTCAATCGACGCGGACTCGAGTCTGACTTAAGTCACGGCTCGACTCGAGACGACTTGAGATTTAGGCATTAGCGACTCGACTTGAGATTTGCCAATTTTGATGAAACGACTCACCGTCCTCGTTCATGATGCACTCTTTATCAATTAGAAAAATAATGCTCTTGTGTTAAGCGATATCACTCAAACATTACAAGAATTCCATTGTGCAAACACATTGTACTTCATATTATCAGACATAATTGGGCACCGTTGCTAGACAAACATCTCGAGACACAGCGAACGTCAGAACAGTATGTAAATATTACCATCCTGCCTTAGGGGGAAATATACCATGCGTATTTATTGGTGGGGAAAAAACTAGAGCACATGCCCTTAACCTGTAAATTTGCATAATTGTAAGGTTTAGTTCTGATCAAGTGCATTATTCCAATCATTCCATTGTAGGTTGGGGGGAGTATGCTTGAGAAGATAATTTTTCTAAAGTGTAATACTGAAAAATAACTGGTCGAATATAAAATCAGTAAATAAAATAGTAAAAGTACTAAAATATATATTAATATTTTTCATTATTATTATTTGAAGTGATCGATGTGATTGTTCGATTAAGCATGATTGTGGCTATATTGAGCATTAGATCTCTAATTGGGACTCGACTATCAACTCGACTTGCGATTCGACTTGAAGCCAGTGTTAGGGACTTGAGACTTGAACTAAGAGACTTGAGACTCGACTTGAGACTCATTAAGAAAGACTTGACGACAGTTCTGGTCGTTATCCTTCCAACCCAATTATTGTATATAGGGAAATTAAAATTAGAAGTGTAAGGAGATATGCCAGGAATATTTATTGGTGGACATACTTGCAGAAAACAATAAAGAGCTACAAAATCCTGTAATCCATTAGGTAGTGAGAAAGGGAAAAAAACTAAGGCTTTAGCTGAAATTAAGGGAAGATACAAGTGTTTCTCATCTGTAAGAAATAGAAATATGCCAGACTCTGTAATCAGTGTTAATAGGACACTTAAAAAAACAAATCCATGAACACCTAGGCACATTAGTAACATTATAAGATACAGCTCAGAAATAAATAGAATAACCTATACAAAAAACAGCATTCCAGACAATGAAAAGCATCATATGCATTTAATCTTTTAAAGGAAGCAAAAAAGAATATCTTTTCAGTAGTCTGATCCTGTTCATATGGAAGTGAGTTGTGGACAGTCAATAAACAAGTTTCTGGAGGCAGCTGAGATTTAGTTTTACCAAAGTATTTGAAAAATACCATGGACAGAAAAAGACTTATAAGGATGTCCTGAAGGAGAATCATTATGAAAGGGAAGTTGTGTACACAATTACAGAGAGGCACCCCGTGTAGTTCCCGCTGGTCTCTGTTGAGACAAAGAGAGAATAAGACTACTGCTTCCATAGGCATGTCATAGAAGGTGACTGTTGTGAGGCTGCCAAGATCGTCTTACTTACTACTTACTTTGCCGTTCCTCTTCTCTACCCTGGGGTGTAGAGGTTTGCCAGAGAGAGCACCATACTATCCTATCGGCTATCTTCCTCCTGGCCTGGTTCTAGTTTAGTGCTTGGTCCTTCAGAGATTGTACAATGATGTACTCCCAGCGAACTCTGGGTTGTCCTGGAGGTCTGGATCCCTGGCTCTTGGTTTCCTATATTTGTCGTGGTAGCCGACCTTCTCTCATTCTGCACACATGGCCAAACCATCGTAATTGGGACTTTTCCACTTGAGTCTGCAAGCTGTCATGTAAAACAAATTGCTACAGAGTCACTGCTGCAATAGCATGTGAATGCGTGGTGCAGACCTCCTGTAAGGCAGGGATCGATGATCAGTAGGTCACAGGGGATTATTTGGTAGATCTTTAGGTGGCGGAGAGTTTTAAAAAAACCGAATTATTCAGCCAGGGACATTTTGGACTCTCCCACCGACCTAAGCGCGGTGTCACCATTATTCAGTTAACTTTTTCCGTGTTCCTGGTGAAAACCCACAAACTAGCTGACTAATATTCACTTTATTTGTATACTGCATAAGATAGGACAGTGATCTGTTCTTTGAAATCAGGTTAACATTAGGTAAAATATCATTTACTGTGAAATTTCCTTCACTGTTTTGATGGAATTGCAAGAATCAGATTGTCCAGCAGAGATAAAAGTAATATATAGGCTGCACTTATTCCAGATTCCAAATACTGAAACCTGAAAACAGACATTTTATAAAGGTAGATTTTTAGAGAGGTCAGTGTTTCTGAAGTAAATACCCTACAGCTTCTGGGTTGCCTGCCGCTGCTGTAAGGGGACCAGCTACAGTGGTTGTTCCATGCTCCATAAAGAGTGGAAAGGAAAATGTTAATTATGGAGAAGCAGGAAGCCTGCTTCTATGTACACTTCATGAGCCTTGGCTTTGGAGCTTCTGGTTTTGCTTCTGTTTAAATCTGCTTTCTTGTTTTCCCTGTCTTCTGTCTTGGTAATGGTTTCTGTTTATGGCTCTGAAACATGGAGAGCAACAAACACAACAACCAAAACGGTACAGACTTTTATAAACGGGTGCGACAAAGTCACAAATGTGGAATTGATGACAAGAACCAGACAAGTGCCAGTGGAACAAGAGTTGAGAAGACGCTGGCGATGGATAGGACACACATTGAGGAGACCTGTTGATAGCAATACAAGGCAGTCCTTGTTCTGGAATCCACAGGGAAAGAGAGGCAGAGGTAGACCAAAAAACACATGGAGAAGAGAACTGGATACAGAAGTGAAAATGATGAGGAAAACATGGAAAGAGCTTGAGCGGATGGCATAGGACAGGAAGACTTGGCATGTGTTTGTTGAAGGCCTATGCTCCTCGGGGAGCTAAAGGGTATTGATTGAGGAAGCCTGCACCAAACCATTCTTGCACTCTTGCAGCAATGGTTTCTGCAGCTATATGTTTTACAATGATGAGGCTCACAGACTCATTCGTTGTCTCTCATTCGTTGTCTCTTACGACATGCCTGAGGGAGTAGTGGGCATATTCTTTCTTTGTCTCCCCAGAGACCCCCCCGGGAAATATAGGGGTTGAATATTTTACAGTTGAAATGAAGACTGGTGGGACAGGTGTTTGATATGGCCTTAAAAAAACAATTCAGAGATGCAATAATAGGAGCCCTCAACCATAACCTTAATCCTAACCGTAACGGCATGGGCGACATGTTTGAATGGCATTGAAGAACACATCCCACTACTGTTGATTTCTGCCATATTTTACTAAGATCAAAATCACTGATGTTTGTAGTTTTTAATTTACCTAATCTGCTCTAGTTAGTCTAGTAATTTTAGATATCATTAACTGATTTCAGAATAAAAAATTCTTAAAAGTTAAGAAACATCTTTTCTTATTCAATTGTTATTCTAAGAAGTAGTGCTATGACAATACATTGTTTAGTAAATTGACTTTATTATGATTTTAAAAAGTTAGGATTGAAGGCTTTTTAAAAGAAAAATATTTATTTACAGATAACATGAAGTGATGAACCATTGCCGGTGTCCAGAATTTGAAATAAATAAATGGATATTGAATGCATCTTTCTGATGAACATTAGATTTTGTGGTACATTTGATGAGCCTGTTTGCCATTCTCTGAATACAAGTATAAACAACACATGTCAGCTTCAACCATTCTAAAAAATATATTCGAGTTTGCAAAAATCTTGAACAGGGCGTCCCACCAAAATGTGACACAGTGGGATGAGCAGTCCATGAAGAATGCCCTTGATTGGACAGATTATTGCCATGAGGTAATTTTAAGACTTAAATTGTCAGTGTGTTGGGGGAGGGCCTGGGGGAAAGAGAGGGGGGGAGAGGCCTCATTCATTCATCATCCTTCAGCTCCCCAAAGTCCTCCTGTCCTGTACCATCAGCTCAAGGTCTTTCCATGTCTTCATCATCCCTTTAATTTCTGTCTCCAGTTTTCTTCTCCATAGTGCCAGCCACCCATCCTGTAGAAACTTTAACCCACAAAAACGTTCTCTTCTCCATAGTGCCAGCCACCCATCCTGTAGAAACTTTAACCCACAAAAACGTTCTCTTCTCCATAGTGCCAGCCACCCATCCTGTAGAAACTTTAACCCACAAAAACGTTCTCTTCTCCATAGTGCCAGCCACCCATCCTGTAGAAACTTTAACCCACAAAAACGTTCTCTTCTCCATAGTGCCGGCCACCCATCCTGTAGAAACTTTAACCCACAAAAACGTTCTCTTCTCCATAGTGCCAGCCACCCATCCTGTAGAAACTTTAACCCACAAAAACGTTCTCTTCTCCATAGTGCCAGCCACCCATCCTGTAGAAACTTTAACCCACAAAAACTTTCTCTTCTCCATAGTGCCGGCCACCCATCCTGTAGAAACTTTAACCCACAAAAACTTTCTCTTCTCCATAGTGCCGGCCACCCATCCTGTAGAAACTTTAACCCACAAAAACTTTCTCTTCTCCATAGTGCCGGCCACCCATCCTGTAGAAACTTTAACCCACAAAAACTTTCTCTTCTCTATAGTGCCGGCCACCTATCCTGTAGAAACTTTAACCCACAAAAACTTTCTCTTCTCTATAGTGACAGCCACCCATCCTGTAGAAACTTTAACCCACAAAAACTTTCTCTTCTCCATAGTGCCGGCCACCCATCCTGTAGAAACTTTAACCCACAAAAACTTTCTCTTCTCCATAGTGCCGGCCACCCATCCTGTAGAAACTTTAACCCACAAAAACTTTCTCTTCTCCATTGTGACGGCCACCCATCCTGTAGAAACTTTAACCCACAAAAACTTTCTCTTCTCCATAGTGACGGCCACCCATCCTGTAGAAACTTTAACCCACAAAAACTTTCTCTTCTCCATAGTGACGGCCACCCATCCTGTAGAAACTTTAACCCACAAAAACTTTCTCTTCTCCATAGTGACGGCCACCCATCCTGTAGAAACTTTAACCCACAAAAACTTTCTCTTCTCCATAGTGACGGCCACCCATCCTGTAGAAACTTTAACCCACAAAAACTTCAACAACAAAAGAAGGGGGCGAGCTTTGAAAATTATGTAAAACAGAAAGCCATGTTCGTAGCTTTATTTGCTATACTGTATAATTACATTCAGTGTGCCGCTGTTACAAGCTTTGTGGTGTTCGTGTATCAATTTGTGTTCAGACAATCTGCTTTGAGAAGACATTTAACAATGCAGCACTGTTCTACAGTTGATGAGACATGAAGCTATGCCAGCTTGAATAAATGAACATGTACAACTTATGAAATTATATCAGTGACGTTGCATACATATGAAAAATTTTTATTTTTGCTGCTTTCATTTTGAGGGACAGTAATAATTTCTGGTCAGACTTGAAACACTCTGATATTTATTAATTTACTAGCTGTAAATACCCGGCTTTGCCTGGGATTTTTCCTAGGCAAATGTAATAAATACTATAAAAAAACTGAATGTTCTTTGCTTAAATGTTCACTTAAATTAAGAATATATAATTAATAATTTTCAGTTGTGTTTATTAATTTATATAAGGCACAGACAATTAGAGTTGTGCAGGCATGTTATTAGAAGATGATGATAAAACTTGATAACATTTGGTAAATCTAGTTGAGAAAGACAGTCGCAAATTATAAACAGATTACATGACTTTGGAGAAAGAAAAGAGTAATTTATTTAATAGATTCCAGAGATAACCATAGGAAATTGAGAAAAATGTTCACCATTTTGTTGGTACATCGCTTGATGATGATTTTCTTGTAAATATTATATTTATTTCATTGTTACTGTTTGCTTTAACAATGGCTGATGCAGTTCCTTGTTCTTGCAGATGTTTACACAGATCAAAGGTCAGGAATATGAGGAGGATGTCAACAACCAGCTCAGTCAAATGGCGGTGTTTTTGGAGCCTGTCTCTTGCCTCAGACTTTCTGTGGACAGCCTTGGCTGTGCTAGGACTCTGCTTGTTGAGGTCCGGTCCATCATCATCGTCATCACTTTCCTTTGCGCTCCTTACAGAGCATGAGACAACTGCAGCTGGTCCCTTTGCAGGAAGCCTGTACCCAGCATTCACATGCTCTTACAGTGGTGGCTTCTGTGACATTTGTTTTATAGGAGGAGGTTGCCAGCACCAAGCACAACCTCATGTTAAATTGTGGAGGGCTGTTTAGAAATAAGTATTCTTATGGGAATTTTTAGTGTTAAGCATTTCATGTAGACCGACAAAGGAAAAATAGGACTACTCCATCCTCAGGCTGGCAAACATCTTGTTAAAAAGAAACTACCGCTGCAGGTGCTTGGTGCAGGCTTCCTGCTAGGGAACCAGCTACAGTGGTGGCTCTTTGCTCCATAAGGAGTGCCAAGGAAAATGGTGATAAAGATTTTGTTGGAGAGGGAGAGGGAGAGATATTTTGTTATTGTATGTCCAAGATGTGAGAAGCTCTTGACCTGTTCCAGTGTCTTCCCATTTATTCTTATCTTTAATGTTAGCTTATCATCTGCTTTGTTAATTATCTTAGTTGTATGGTTCTGTTTTTTTTTTTTAAGCATTGTTTACAAACTATAATTATTTTTCTTCAGCATTTTACATCTAATCCATTTTTTTTTCCCTCTGCAGTCTTTGATGTCTAATCCCAGATTTCCCCCATCATCACAAAAGAAACTTATCAGAATCTTACATGGAAGTCCAGATGGTGTCAAGGTATTAGAAGAGGTAACCACTCAACACTCTCTTGTCATTTCATGTTATTTTGTTGTTTCATGTTCATCTTATTTTAAGCCGGGGTTCTTAACCTTTATTGTGCCATGGACCCCTTTGATTGTCTGGTGAAAGCTACGAACATCTTCTTAGAAAAAATTTTACATAGGTGCATAATTAAAATTTTTGCATACAGATAATTTTATTACAAAGAACAACTGTTGGTTTGGTTTTAAGGACCATCTTCATTGCACACATGTGGCCGTATGACCGACCACCTGAGCATTTATTCGTGCTAGAGTCTAGTCATAATAATAAAATATAAAACTACCATTCGCTATAATAAACAAGCAAGATTCTTAACTAATATAAAAATAACTCGAGACACTAAGGGCAGGGTAGAGAGTGGTAGTAAATTGGCTAGGTCAGTTTTTTGACAATGCACGCTAATTTAGGCGGCAGTCGTCATGGAGAGTGTGACGTAAATAGGAACAGCCCCAAACTTAGTAAGACCACGTGAAGGAATAACCAATAATAAATTGAATAGAATAATCGCCAACCAATAGAAGTAGCTAGCTAAGCACGCACTACAGAGGTCAGCTGCCGGCAAGATTCGAGTGGCAGTGTTGGCAAAGTCAGGCATGGCATACAGACGTGTTTTGTGAGTCTTGAACATTGGTTCAAGCAAATGTTATTTTGCTGGTTTTCTTCATGTAAGTAGACCAAAGTCTTGTATCGCCTTTTTTAATTTTCAGCCCAGCTTGTCTGATATTTTTATAAAAGGTCGCAATGATGCAATTAACGAAGAATTGAAGGATTCCTGAAAGAAATCCAAAACTGCAAAGATATTAAAAGGAAAACTACAGGTGGTAACGTACACAAAAGAGATATGGAACCCTGGCAAAATTATAAATGATTAAACCAAGGATATTGACGATAAGATGGAATATTAATCGCCTCTATGGATTTTAAAGGTGTTGGAAAATATAAAGGCCACAATGAACATTGTGGGATAGCTTGAATCAAATGACTGATCAGATTTTGTAACCATTTCTGTTGATACATTACATGCAATTTTCTGTTCTAAATAAAATGCAAGTTGACCTGATCCGGCTGTTGAATAATTCCTTACATGTTGGATAATGTAGGAACTTAGTATTTGCAAAAGGTACACCACTATCACTCTCCAAAACTTAATCAACAATAGAGGAACGAACGGAATGGCACCCCACAACATGAACCAAGAAACTTTTATCTCTGGCGGACTTCAAGCCAGTCAAATATCTAACTTGGAATGAGAAAATAATCAAATAGAAGAAATACAATAACCCCACGGCCACATAAAAGATTAATTGGAACTTGTAGGACCAGTTCTACACTGCACCCCTGCAACATATAAAGATTAATTGATGCTGTGACTGGCGGCAATATATAAGATTAATTGGTGCCTTATCCAGTTCACCACACTGCACCACGGTGACATAAAGATTAATTGATGCCGTGACTGGCGGCAACATATAAGATTAATTGGTGCCAGGTGACCAGTCCTCTTGAGGAGAACGGACAGAGTAGGATCACTGAGAACCACTGACAGAAATTGCAAAAATAATAAGATAATATGGACCAACAGCAACAAATGCAGCAGCAAAATATACAGTTCAACCAAACACAGCCTGCGGCATCGACACTATTGGGTGACCCTCACAAATATCAGTATGAGCAGAGACGCCACTACACTCCATACATTAGACAGTGGAGTAGAGACAACGGCAACAAAACGTGTTACGTACCCACTGTAGACAGACACTGGAACACACTTCATAAAAGGAGACATAGAATGGCAGTACGGAATTTCATTGCTGAGATAAAAGACAGAAAGATATGAGAAAATAACAACGTGGCATTAGAGAACGGACGAGGGTGTCTCATAATGACAGAAGATGGATGGTGGGCACACATAGGTCAAATAAAATCAGGAAAGAAAGATCACAGATACCAAGAAGTAAATTTAGTGACTATGGATAGGACACATCACACCCATGGGAATAACATGCAACCCAGACAGATAGAAAAAGCAAAGGAGAAAGCATTTCGCAAGAAACAAAAACAGCATGATAAGTCAGCAAAACTTGAGACATTCAGAATTGGTGAAAAGGTTTATTATAAAAAGCATATAAGAAACACGAAATTTGACAACATCTGGCTTGATGGTTACAGGGTCATTGAACAAACATCACCCATCAATTACGTCATATGGCAGGAAGAGAAAAATATAACCACGAAGGCACACGCGAAACAACTCGCGGCGTGATGACCACCGTCCCATTTCATCCAAAATGACGTCTGCCAGACCGATTAGAACGTCTACGTTAAATTATCAACCCTCCAAGTCACACCTCATCAGACACAACGGACTCTGAATTCGAACAATATGATCCTACACCTGCGCCACCCACAGATGCAATACAACGACTTACACGTGAAAGAGATTCCTCTGAAAGTGAAAATAACATTCCCCTGACCGAACTACGACAACGTCTTCAATACCGAGACTCACGTCTACATAATGATGCAAACATTCTGCCGACAACACAAGCAGAAGATACTACATCTGCCTTTATACGTACACAGGAGTATTCGCGCAGCGAACATACATCAGCCAATCGACATACCTCCAGCTCCGAATGGGATAGCGACGAAATCAAACCGTTAATACACTACAAGAATACAGCTGTTCCTCACAAACAGACAGATCATGATCATGATACTCAGGAACAAACAGAGACGAGCTTCCACACCGATCCAGTATCAAATGATTACCCACATGAAACAAACGGCGAAACAGCAACCAACCTGTGTCAACAACAATCTGACATTGATACCCTCGATCCAGATAGCGGCGAGGAATCTATTGATGACATTCCAGCCCCCGAAATACGCACCGCAGTCAAACGACCATATTTTCCTACTTCTGACGATTTGCCTCCAGTCACTAAGTTCGTGAAACTGCCACAAGAACATGTACGGAGCAAAATACGTACAAAGCGTCGTCAAGTTTACAGACAGAAAGATGACTCGCCAATCAACCCTCCTTTAGCTCGATCGCAGTCATCTCAAATTTCTCCAGCTTGCCGACAATCAGTCAACGCTACGTCACATACTGTGCCCACTACACAGTACGATTCCAGATTGACCAGTCGAGAAATAGCAATGCTGGAATTGGCAAAAGAATTAGCAAGGCTTTTTTAAGCACACCAGTTGTGTCTTCCCGTGCTTGCCAATACAAGCAAAATCAATGCAGATGTGTATATTTTCTTTTTACCAACGATTATTATATTTTTTTGGCCGTTTTACGTCTCGATACAATTTTTTTTTGTGACCAAACACGTCTCGCATTTCTTTTTTTTTTTTTTTTTGTTTTCATTATTACATTTTTTTTAAAATATATTTTTTTAGTTGCAACTGTTATGTATGCCAATTTCACTAGTCATGTTTTAACCCTAGAAGAGTGACTAGTTACATGTTACAGAATTGCAAATTTGAAAAAGTTTTAAACAAATTATGCTAATGATTCACCACACTCGCTATTGAGAATTCATAATCTTTCGCCCTTACAGTCTTTCCTTGTTGTTCCAGAGATCACCTTGCTCTTTTCACATGCATCTTTGAATATTCACGCTGTATTTTTGCATTCTGCACTGATTGTCATTCTGTTTATCATCATTGATGCATCCTATTATCTATATCGAGCACATTCTATTCTTTTACCAATACCAGTACCCTTTAACTATCATAACATCCCTTGACAGAGTGTAAGTAGAACGCCTATGCTATTAAAATTAATAAACATGTTTGCCATAGTATGCCATTCGTTATCCACAGAGATATATTATGAGAGTATAACCACACATTTTTTTTTGTTTAGTGTGAAATGTTAAATTTTTTTTTCACCATGATTAGACCATCCTGATTGTATAATAGCCAATTTTTTTACATTGGTGAACTTGTACCACTTCGCAGATTTTGAAATTGTATATGAGGAAAATGTCACAATATAGTCATTTAAAATGTTTATACATCTAACATTGACCAAACATTATATGACGGATGAGAATTTTTTTTTTCTTTTTCCACTCCACTTTTCACACCCCCTCGGTTTACTTGCTTCCGTTTTCCTACTCTGCCACTACAGTCAAGACTCAAGATTTACCTTTTATCAGTGTCTTCATATACTTGAATTACAATTTTTTTGTAATCTGGAGACCCTATGTTTTCTTTGTCTCCACTCAGAGACCACACTTTCGAATTCTCACAACTTGCTTACAACAGATTATATTGACTGTTCTTCTTTGATTACTGAGCTAGCTATTATTGACACCCCACTAATAGAATTCACCATACACAGGTATCAGGATTGCTGTTGGTAATTTTTAGAGTCATTGTTATTATTGTATTATTATTATGGTCTGTTTACTAACTTTTTACCAAAAATGAATATTGGAGGAAATGAACAGAAACAGATTGATGAGAATGTTGACATAGATTAGTGATACTAATATCCCTGAGACACCCACACACCTGTTCATGGGACCACTCAGATGAATATCTTTGCAGCCATTGTTCCCCATGTATCCCATGGAATCACTTCATCCCCCTCTGACTCGCCCCTAACTGTTTCAAATATGAGTATTGACTGGTTTTATGATTGCAGCTGACATGGGTATGACATTGGAGAAAATAAAATACCACATAATATTGTGAAACTTCTGTTTGCATATGATGCATATGCCACTAATGCCCTCATGATAATGTTATAAATTGGACATTTCTGTCTTTACGTAATCACGTGACAGATGGTTAACAATGACTGACAAATTTTGAAATTGACTAAAGATTTGAGATTTAGGGAAATGATAGTCTCTGATGATCATACTATACAAGTGGTGATAATTACCTTGCTGATAATACATATGCCGATGATACACGCTGAGGATACATATTGATGATACATGCATTTACGACCTTGTTATTACTTGAACGATTCTGCCTTTACTTAATCAAGTGACAGTTCAGTAGGACTGATAACACTTTCATGGACCAGTTACACTGCCACATTCAATTTGACATTGCATTTGACGGTATTACTATAGCCTATATTGCTTCCTGAGACTGTGCGTAACAGGTTGACCAGCTGAGCACCTTTCACCCCTGACATGATGATATTTCCATCCCTTTCTTTACATGCACCATAGAGATATTAATGGTTAGATATTCGCCTGCCCATCTGACTGACTCAGACTGTTATAGTTCTGACAGTAGATGTTACAGACACAAACGATCTGACAAATCTTCGTCTCAGAAGGCAGATTGAGTGTCGAACTTGTAAAAATGTGAAATAATTTTCATTTTGTTAAATATTGCTCAGATATGAGATATTATTTGTTAGATTGGAGTTAGATGAGTTTTAATAAATGTAATTCTGGACGTTTTTTTTTTTACCTAACTTGGACGAGTTATAGATGGATTACAATGCACTATAGAGATACATTTTTTGTAAGATCATAGACTGCCCATCTGACTGACTCATACTGTTATAGTTCTGACAGTAGATGTTACATACACATGTGATCTGACAAATCTTCGTCTCAGAAGGCAGATTCAGTGTCGCACTTGTAATAATGTAAAATATTTTTTTTTCACCTTGTCAATTATGCTGACATATTGAGATGTTAGTTGTTGGATTAAGGTTAAATGAATTTTGACAACTGTATTATTACACGTTTTAACTAACATGGATACTTAGAAATAAATTGGAAACATTGTGGATGGACTACTGTTATAATTATACAACATGGATACTTTGAAATAAATTGGATACATTATGGATGGACTACTATTATAATTATACAACGTGGATACTTAGAAATAAATTGGAAACATTATGGATGGACTACTATTGTAATTATACAATATGGATACTTAGAAATAAATTGGATGCATTTTGGATGGACCACCACTACATTTTCACATGGTATAGTACTTTACAAAACTTGGATGCATTATCGTTGGAGTACTAGGAAAGTTTTGCAACATCGATGTTTTGAACTACATTTTGGGTTGGTTGATATATGAGTCGATATGACAAATTTCGCAATGTTGCCACTTAGTAAAATTTTGGATAGACTATATATAGATTGATGTTAACAATTTTGTTGTTCAAGATTGCCACTCTGCAAAATTTAGATAGCCTATGTATGGATACGATATAAAATGTTTTTTTTTTACAATGTTGTCCATTTGAAAAGCTTGGCTAGTGTATGACAGTCTGATAATGTATATATACAAGAGCCCCCGGTTAATGACTTAAGTTAAATTTTTCTGAAAAATTTTTGGACTTGGAATTTTTGTGTGTGTATTGATAGTACTCAAATGTCTCCCTGTGGGATACATTTGCATAGCCCCGGGATCTATATGTGGCCATATGACCGACCACCTGAGCATTTATTCGTGCTAGAGTCTAGTCATAATAATAAAATATAAAACTACCATTCGCTATAATAAACAAGCAAGATTCTTAACTAATATAAAAATAACCCGAGACACTAAGGGCAGGATAGAGAGTGGTAGTAAATCGGCTAGGTCAGTTTTTTGACTATGCACGCTAATTTAGGTGGCAGTCGTCATGGAGAGTATGACGTAAATAGGAACAGCCCCAAACTTAATAAGACCACGTGAAGGATAACCAATAATAAATTGAATAGAATAATCGCCAACCAATAGAAGTAGCTAGCTAAGCACGCACTACAGAGGTCAGCTGCCGGCAAGATTCGAGCGGCAGTGTTGGCAAAGTCAGGCATGGCATACCGATGTGTTTTGTGAGTGAGTCTTAAACATTGGTTCAAGCAAATGTTATTTTGCTAGTTTTCTTCATGTAAGTAGACCAAAGTCTTGTATCGCCTTTTTTAATTTTCAGCCCAGCTCGTCTGATATTTTTATAAAAGGTCGCAATGATGAAATTAATGAAGAATTGAAGGATTCCTGAAAGAAATCCAAAACTTACTTACTTACTTACTTAGTCGTTCCCCTTCTACCGTGAGGTGTAGAGGTTTGGAAGAGAAAGCGCCAGACTATTCTATCAGCTGTCTTCTTCCTGGCCTGGTTCCATTCTAGTCCTCGGTCCTTCAAAGATTGTCTAACGTTGTCCTCCCAGCAGACTCTGGGTCGTCCTGGAGGTCTGGATCCCTGGAAAATCCAAAACTGCAAAGATATTAAAAGGAAAACTACAGGTGGTAACCTACACAAAAGAGATATGCAACCCTGGCAAAATTATAAATGATTAAACCAAGGATATTGACGATAAGATGGAATATTAATCACCTCTATGGATTTAAAAGGTGTTGGAAAATATAAAGGCCACAATGAACATTGTGGGATAGCTTGAATCAAATGACTGATCAGATTTTGTAACCATTTCTGTTGATTCATTACATGCAATTTTCTGTTTTAAATAAAATGCAAGTTGACCTGATCTGGCTGTTGAATAATTCCTTACATGTTGGATAATGTAGGAACTTAGTATTTGCAAAAGGTAAATGTAACCGTCTGTTTTGTAACGGCCACCATAAATGTAACATACTGTTTAAGAGTGATGTGAAAGCTGGCAGAGTGAACGTGTCGTTTATCACCTGGACTGTGTAATGTTGCGGTGTCGATGTAGGTCACCAGAAATGTAACGGCCAGGAATGTAACGGCCACCAGAGTGAGGCACTGCCAGGGGTACTATGATCACTCACAGTAAACAGCGTACATGTTGTAGATCTGTGATATTGGTATTATGATGTGCTGAGTGTGGGTGTAGACGAAAACACGAATGCTTGAGGCTCTTAGTAAAGTCAGTAATGCACCCATACACTCACATGCAGTAGTCAATGATGAATCGAAGACTGCTGGCACGTTTCAAACATTTATTTACGAAACTGACAGTAGCATCAACAGGACAGTCAAATTGACAAGATCAAGGACTTCACATAGATAATAAATGACTGTTAAATGTCTGGTAATCAAAGGCTTGCATCATACATCAAACATCATCTGTCCTAATGTTACAACATGTAATGTAACTTCCGTACCATTGACTCAGCGCGTCAGGTACTTGATTAGCTCTGTCGTTCAACGAACGAGCTCCTAAATTGCGTAGCAATAATACATAAGGCTGTTATTCAACTGGCATAGCTCGCCAGATATATTTCCTCTTGCTGAAAATATTGGCCGTAATACAGGGCCTCAATATGTAGACAGCTGTGTATCCTTTTCTAGCAGGCACGATCAAACCGTGCTAAACATATATATATACCGCCAACCTGCGGCGTCCACAATAATTTATCATCATCATTAGGCTTCTGTTCACTTGAAAACATAGTCTCATTTGGCTAGAACTAGAAGCAAAGAAGAAATTCTGTCTCTCAAGATCTGTGAGCTTCACTCGACAGATAGGTAATTTCAAATGTTCTGCAGCCAAAGGCATAGTAATAAGAATGTCATTTACCTTCATACAGAATCTTCCGGATACACCTTTAATAAACAATCACTGGGGAAAACATTGACATTTCAGTCATATCAAAACTTTCCAATCCCCATGATGATCTAGAGGAAAACACAACGGACATTGTCGTCCGACAGCCCAGATCACAATCTAGATGACTGAAGTCACAGTTCGCGCTCAGAACTCTGTGCATGCCTAGACAGCATAAAAATGAGTATCGTTCAGACAGATCACAACAACGATTGAAAGAAAGAGAAGATAACCCTTTAAACAACCTGTCATTGAAGTTAATACCCAATTATCCAACTTTGACCAACAAAGTTTTACAACAAAAGTATTAAATAGATTTACCTATATGACTCCGTCAAAAACGACAGCAACAGTACACCACTATCACTCTCCAAAACTTATCAACGATAGAGAAACGAACGGACTGGCACCCCACAACATGAACCAAGAAACTTTCATCTCTGGCGGACTTCAAGCCAGTCAAATGTCTAACTTGGAATGAGAAAATAATAAAAAAGAAGAAATACAATAACCCCACGGCCACATAAAAGATTAATTGGTGCCTTACCCAGTTCACCACACTGCACCACGGTGACATAAAAGATTAATTGATGCCGTGACTGGCAGCAACACACAGAAAACTCCATAAGTACTCTGATCTCCTCCCTTAGATCACACAAGGAGGATCTCTGCACAGTACACGAACTCCGTCGAACTGGCGAGGATCCCAATGTGTGTATACAGGAATCGTTTAAATTTATGCCAATTCTAATTGCGCCTGTTCATCCAGGAAATCATCCCTGGTGTAAATCGAGGGCTACCTGTGCTATAACCCTTGTTGGAGAAATTGAAATCGCAACAGTAAAAAAACTATTTCCTCCACAGGTACAGCAGAAGATTTCTGAGTCAAACAAGCGCTTGCAGCTATGCACAGATTTACTGAATGAATTGACAGACAGAAGTGATACTAGTTCCCTGCACGCCTTTGAGTCTGAATTTCAAGCTAAAGTGTTAATGCAAAATTTGGTGGCAGCTGTTCAGAATGTTAAAAAAATTGAGAGGTTAGTATTCAGTTTCTAGATCTAACTTGATCTTAAAATTCTCGGCCAGATCCAGTACTGATTTTACATTGAAGATTAACGATATTGGATCCTAAGTATTTTCTCTCTCTTGTCATGGTGATGTACTGACAAAATCTTTGTTGTCCATGTCTTGGTGTTTTCTTCCCATTTATATTTCATTGTACTCTGTTTGCTTTCAGTTAACACATTATCAACATTGTCTCCTCTGCATGTAGCATCATGATGCCTATAAATTGACAGCATCATCATTATTATACCAATGTGTTAACAGTAATAGTATCATTATAATGCCAATGAGTTAACCGCAGTAATATCGTTATAATGCCAATGTGAGAACCACAGTAGTATCGTTGTAATGCCAATGTGTTAACTGCATGTTAAAGTCATATTCTAATGAAGGGGAGTTAAACGTTAAAAGACTTGTATGTACAGGTCGGATTTTTGTAATCACCCTTGTAAACACGCTTAGTTTGTTTTTTAAATATATGATAGAGAATCTACTCGAATGTTCGAGATACAGAAAGTGTTAGAACGCGGATGAACGCTACTCACATCCCGGGGCGAATTCGCGCGGGGATGGATTTGTACTGAGCTGTTTTTTGAGCGGGGGAATTTTTCGTGACAGTCGATACGGGCAGATCTCCGAAGATGGATGTTTGACCATTTTTCGTCAGTGTGTCCCGGAATAAGATATTTTTGGTGTGAAAGGGATATTTGATACTTCCTAATGTATTTTCTAAAAGTCATGGATATGCGGCTTATTTATGTACGTTATTGAAGATCTTCAGGCCATGGAATTATGTATTATTTCAGGCCTTGGAGTAGATTGATTCAGGCCATACACATATTATTGTAAACTGCGACATAGGCAGTTCCCCTTTCTTGAATGGATATTTTTGGCCATGACGTTTATGATTATGAGCTGCTGTGCTCTACAGCCTTTGTGAATGGATATTTTTGTACCAGTGACTGTATCTCTAAGGATTTACTTACTGATGATCGATGATCTGTTATGAGCAATTATTGATGATTATATACCTTTGGATTGTATGCTCAATTACCTTGGTTTAGTGCTCACTTGATGTACCATGTGTTGCCGTGACTTGTAACCTGTGACAGTGTGTTATTTATGATGTCATCGTTTGCTGTGGTGTTAATAAACAGTGTAGAACGTTACGAGGAGTTACAACGTTTCCTGACTCCTAGGTGTGCTATGGTGTGAATGATTACTATTTAACTTTATCTGTACTACATAACATTCGCGTTTGTTGACACTCACTCTCTCACACATCAGTTGGCAGCCCGTAAGCCCGACACAGGCTGATCGCCTATATCAGCGGAAAATATAATAACATTTATCATCCTCTCTTGCACCACCTATATATCTACACAGCAACAGTGGTCGCCAGTGATATGGGGCTATTATGAAGTGATGCACAAGTTGTTCTACAGTGTAACCAGTTCAAATTTTTGTGAGCAAGTTTCATCTAGGAAAGGAGTTTTCTATTCAAGTCAAGAGTTGCAGTGTTCCAGTCCTTCCTCTTGAGCGTCAACTTCTGATGTCAGCACCCGATGTTCAGAGTTACGTTTGAAAGCCGCTATTACCTTGGAGTTCCAGTATCGATCACCAGTGGATTTCTTTAGACTGTGTTATCTATGTACATCATTGCTGCTGTTGTGGAAGCTGGGATTTTTCCTTTGAAAGATAAGTGGTTGTTTGTTTTGTAAACTGTGCCACTGTATAGTTAATTGAGCCTTCTTTAGAACTTACGCTATTAGATCCTTGTATTTTTGTTTTCTATGTTATATATGTCATATTTCTGTGGGTTTGGTTGGGTGGAGACTTACGTTCGGATATATCCCACTTCACCGAGGGCCGACGTAAGCGTTCTTTAGGGACTGTTTGACTAAGTTCATTTCGTAAAAGATCCCTTGACACAATTCTGGGCATACTCTGTTTACGCCGGATTCAGTCATCATATCTTTGTTTAGGTGTGTTGAAACGTCTTAGTGTTGTTGTCGTTATATTTCTTTTTGTTCCTTAGTTTTTGCATTAATTTGTTTGTGAGTATCTTCCTCCCCTTCCTATCTTTTAGTTCTATACACATTTTTCGTTTATACACTGTTTTGTCACTTGTATTGTTATACTATTCGCAGCTGTCATTGCAAGCTTTGCAATATTTGTTGCTTTATTTCTGCTTTCTTACTTTAGTTGATTCCTGCGAACGTGGTCATTTGTTCTTTATATCTTGTCTTTGTCACTCTTGTCTGTACTGTCTATTTGGTCATGCACTGTCAATATTGTAATGCATAACATATACATATAGGTGATTAATTATATTGTTAATAGGTAAGATAATTGTACAAGTTCTTGTGCAAAAACTTGTCACCCACTGAGTTTGGTTAAAAGTGAGTTTCTACAGGAGTATATTGACATAAGTTATCTATATCATATAATTAGACATAATGTCTACTTTAGATTACTTAATTGAGCAAGGGAAATCCCTTAATATGACTACTGAGGAAGTAAGAGACTTCGCACTTGCCGAATATGCCAAGGCGCAGAAGTCGGAAGAAGAGAGACAGAAATTACAGGTTGAAAAACAGAAAATGGAGGCTGAAGATAGGAGATTGCAGATGCAGGCAGAAAAGAGAAAATTTCAAATGGAAATGGAAAAACAGAAATTAGAAGCTGAAAAACAAAAATTAGAAGCTGAAGAGAGAAAACAGAAATTAGAAGCTGAAGAGAGAAAACAGAAATTAGAGGCTGAAGAGAGAAAAAAATCAACAGCAAATGCAAATGGAAGCTGAAAAACAGAAATTAGAAGCTGAAGAGAGAAAAATTCAACAGCAAAGAGAGGCTGAAGAAAGAAAATTGCAGATGCAAATGCAGGCTGAAGAAAATATGAGACTGCATGAGGAAAAGATGTCGTCTATAGAGCTGGAGAGAATAAAGGCAGTGAATATTGGTAACACACAAAATAAGACAAACAATCAAGCAACTTCTTATAAAGCAAATACTAATTCTTATAAAGTCAAAGTACCTGCTTTCAACTCTGCCAGTGACGATATATCATTCTATCTAAATAGATTTGAATTTTCATGCGAATCTCATAAGATAGACAAGTCACAATATGTTGCACAACTTATGGAGATACTTAACTCTTTCAGTCCCAAGCAAAAAAGTGGGTTTGGCCCAAGCAAAAATGGCCACCCCAGTGCGTTTTTATTGTTGTTGTTTGGAAATATTTTTAAAAAATGTTCATATGCATAAATAACTTTGTTGTTGTATATGAAACTGAAGGTAACTGGATGTACTTTACTCTTGTGCTACAGGTATAAAAGCATTCATTGAAAAATTATTTGTTATTCAAGGTAAAATGGAGGACAAAAGAAGAAGCCGGTGCAAAATTAGAGGAAAAGTATTCATTAAAATTCTTCTACAATTGTTCCTCATGAGAATATCCAACATTAAAGTTTCAAAATGTCACAAACAGAAGTACTCTTACAAAGTAGAATCAGTTTTTAATCAATAAACACTCAGAAGATTGTTAATTTCACAAATTACAACAACAGGTCATATTGTTGTAAAAAAGATGAAATTGTCAACCCGGTGTGTTTTTATTTGGAAATAATTTTTTAAAATGTTCTTATGCATAAATAACTTAGTTGTTGTATATGAAACTGAAGGTAACTGGATGTACTTTACTCTTGTGCTACAAGTATAAAAGCATTCATTGAAAAATTATTTGTTATTCACGGTAAAATGGAGGACAAAAGAAGAAGCCGGTGCAAAATTAGAGGAAAAGTATTCATTAAAATTCTTCTACAATTGTTCCTCATAAGAATAACCAACATTAAAGTTTCAAAATGTCACAAACAGAAGTACTCTTACAAAGTACAATCAGTTTTTAATCAATAAACACTCAGAAGATTGTTAATTTCACAAATTACAACAACAGGTCATATTGTTGTAAAACAGATGAAATTGTCAACCCGGTGTGTTTTTATTTGGAAATAATTTTTTAAAATGTTCTTATGCATAAATAACTTAGTTGTTGTATATGAAACTGAAGGTAACTGGATGTACTTTACTCTTGTGCTACAAGTATAAAAGCATTCATTGAAAAATTATTTGTTATTCACAGTAAAATGGAGGACAAAAGAAGAAGCCGGTGCAAAATTAGAGGAAAAGTATTCATTAAAATTCTTCTACAATTGTTCCTCATAAGAATATCCAACATTAAAGTTTCAAAATGTCACAAACAGAAGTACTCTTACAAAGTACAATCAGTTTTTAATCAATAAACACTCAGAAGATTGTTAATTTCACAAATTACAACAACAGGTCATATTGTTGTAAAACAGATGAAATTGTCAACCCGGTGTGTTTTTATTTGGAAATAATTTTTTTAAATGTTCTTATGCATAAATAACTTAGTTGTTGTATATGAAACTGAAGGTAACTGGATGTACTTTACTCTTGTGCTACAGGTATAAAAGCATTCATTGAAAAAATTATTTGTTATTCAAGGTAAAATGGAGGACAAAAGAAGAAGCCGGTGCAAAATTAGAGGAAAAGTATTCATTAAAATTCTTCTACAATTGTTCCTCATAAGAATATCCAACATTAAAGTTTCAAAATGTCACAAACAGAAGTACTCTTACAAAGTACAATCAGTTTTTAATCAATAAACACTCAGAAGATTGTTAATTTCACAAATTACAACAACAGGTCATATTGTTGTAAAAAAGAGGAAATTTCAGTTTATACATCAGAAAGATGGGAATTATATTATTTACACATGAATAATTGTTAGTAACTGCATCTTGTGCATAATTTAAATTTATTAATAAAACTTATTAGTTAGTAAAATGTAAAGTAAAATGGAGGCGGAATAAGAAGCAGGTAAATTTGAAAGAAATATATATATTCTTACCTTGCCGAGCTGCTCCTGTTATGAAGATATTATCCATAGGAAAACACATAATCATAATCCATAGGAAAGCACAAAATCCATAGGAAATCACAAAAGATCACTTTCGATATCCTGTGAATATACTACAGTCAATCTCAAAAATTTCTTCAAATATCTTACGAGCTTGATCTGACGTTAGGCCTAACCTTTTGGTACTACCATTCGAAGAAGTGGGTGTGGCCATTTTTTGTTAGAAAATATGCGCTTAAAAAAATCGCTTTAAAAATCTAAAATAAATATCTCAAAACAGAAAAACGTCCACTCTTAGAACACGTGCGGTATTTAAAAGAATGTACTTCCAGTCGGAAATGACGTTTTGGGTGGTTTGTGGGTAATTGTAATTAAAAACAGTCTCAAAAAGAGGCACATATACTAAAGGCTTTTTATAGTCGATTGGGCCAAGCGCGTCTAACCTCTGACGCTTTATAAAGTCGATTGGGACTTAAAGAGTTAAGGGTGAAGCTTTGAATACTATAAGTATGTTAGAAGGTCCTGACAAGAATAACTATGATGTTGTCAGAGCGGCCTTATTAAAAAAATACCAGCTGGATGAAGAAGGTTATCGCCTACGCTTTAAGTCTCTATTGCCAGAGACAGGGAAAGATTTTTCAGACTTTATATCAAACATTCGCCTTACGTTTTCACGTTGGGTTGAACTTTCAAAAACTGAACACACATATGAAGCCCTTATGGACTTATTGCTTCGTGACAAAGTCATGTCATCAGTTAGTGAATCTTTTCTTTCCTTTCTACATGAGCGAAAGCCTACAAACTTAAAAGATATGGAACAATACTGTCGCCAATACGTCACGGCTCATCCAAATGTCTTTTTCTTCCATCCTTAGCCACCGACCGACAAAGCAGACCGTGGCCATTTTGCCTAGTGGCGTCTTATAGGGCAACAAGAAATTGATTGTTGTTCCATCACGCCTAGTGGCGTTTATAGGGCAACAAGAAATTAACTGTTGTTTCCATAATCAGAGTGACTGGCAAGCGGGTGATCAGCCCACTGTGCATCCAAATGTAACTGTTAGCAATTCTGAAGTCAATGAAGGTTTACCCGTAGCTTCAGCAATACCATATGGGCCTAATTGGTGCCGTAGACCTCAAAGTGCTGATCGCAATTTTGGTAGAAGAGATAATCGTGATTTTGGACAGAACCAAATGGGTCCATCACGTAACGATTCTCCTTCTTCAAGAAACTGGAGACAATTTAACGGTCCTCAACATTTTAGTTCCAACAATTATGGAAATTTTGGAAGGGGTAACTACAATAGAAATTATCAACCCTACAATAATTGTTCTCAGAGACAGCAAAACTCATCAAATAGATATTTTGATCAAAGGGGAAATGACAATCGCAACTATGCTAACTGGGGTTCAAATCAGAACAATAGTTTCAATAGAGAAAACAACAATGCTTCCAATAGGGATAATAGCCGCGATAGATCGCAATATGACAGTAGATCTCCAAATAATAATAGATCTTATCGCCAAGCTAACTCTGCTCAACAAGAGCCCCAGGTTATTAATGATCAAGGTAACAATAATAATAGCGCCTCTAACACTATTGCCTGCTCTGCTTTCAATTTGGAGAGAGCATCTCAGTGCCCGGAGTGCACAACTTTGTTCCAGCCTACAGCTATAACTACCTTAAGCTGCGGTAATCCTCTACCCGCTCTTCCTGCCTTAGCTGCGCATGACGGAAGAGGGTCTCTTACTCTACATAAGGGATTTGTAAATAATAATCCAGTTTCAGTTCTATTTGATTCTGGATGCACAACTGTTGGGATTAGACAGTCTCTAGCCCATCCATCTTGTGCTACAGGTAAAATGGTGAAATGTGTGACATTCGGTGGGACAGTTGAGACTTTTCCAACTGCCATAGTGCACATTGCCATACCGTTTTTCACTGGTTATATACACGCATGTTTGCTCAGAGCGCCTATCGCTGACCTTACTGTCGGACAGATACATGGTATAAAGATATGTACGCCGGTGCAAATTGCTGCTTGGGAACGGCAACATAATCTTACTGCCGCCACTATGCCAAAATCTTATCACCAATTACATTCTGCTAACACAATACATTCTGCTAATTTGGTGCAATCTTGCAGTGTTGATGATACGATTGTTCATCATGCTAATTTTGGTGCTTATTTTAGCCCAGTGCGACATACTTCAGTACGTCGTTACATGTACGAACTTAATTGTTAGTACATATCTATACCTTATGAGTTTCTTTACTTTTCTTACTGGACCGGTTAGCTCGGTATCTTCGTCTTTTACGACTTTTTGTCGCACTCACTGCGCTCCTTTTAAACTTCGACGTTGGTCCAAGTTTACTACTGTATGCTTTTACATCTTTATTATATCTTTCTTACTTTTTTCTTTGCCCAGTACACAGGCTATGACTTCAGTTCAGCCTTTAAGATGTGCGCCTTTGTCTACTGCATTTACTTTGTCTTGCGCAAAATCTCAGATTGTCAGCCATCATAACACTTTTAGTCATCATTACCATCTTATGGATTTGCCTATTGATGTTGGTATCTTGTATATTCATAACTTTACCATACATTATTGCACACTGCTATTTGTCTCGGACACTTTTGGCACTCTATATGATTATTATTCCAAGTTAGACTGTGCTACTTTCTCTGTTACTCTTTCTGGTGTAACGGAGGAAGGTTTGATTATCACCAAACAGGGGCCGGAAGTTTACACAGCCACAGTTGGTAGGTTTACTGTAAAATTTATTGTTGTATATCATAAAGTCCTACCTTTACCAAACAGAGATTTTCATTTGTATTTTTTCACAGCGTATGCTTTTCCATGAGAGTCAGTGCTGCTATATTGATGGTTTGAACCGTTTACCGATGATATATCGCTAGATTTGCTGTTCCAGTGGAACCAGTCAGTATGTTCACTCCTCATTGTATGATGTTACCTCCGCAAGTTTACAGGATTTTTCAAGACCGCTAGAGTTGTGTACTATATAACTTATTCGAGATAGTTGATAATATTGTACATTAGTATAGTATAGTGTATTAGAGAATATTGTATTAGGATATGATGTAACTTTTTATGATAATATGTTGGTTCATCTTTATGCACCATTGCATTGCTATATTCTTCATATACTACTGTGTTTTGAAATGATGAACTTATGAAAATCGTAATGATTATGCTATTTGTACTTAACTGATCATTATGATACTTTTCGGTATTGTACAATTTTGGAGAAAAAAAATTGAAGATAAGAGAAAAGGTATTTTTTTTTCTGACATTGTAATATTTTTTCTTTACCCAGCGCGTGATTGTGCGCTAGGGGTAACTATGTATAATGATATTAGTACATTGAGAAAATGTTTTTTCGGAGGTTGTGATGTATGTTTTTCATTACCCGACGCTTGATGGTGCGTCAGGAATAGCTATGTATAACGGTATTGTTAATTTTGATACTTGTATGGGTTCTTCATTGGTACTCCATGAGTCTATTAACTTGGTTGTCATGCATATTATGCTATTTTTTTTTTTTTAGATGATAGCTAGTTATTTGTTCGTTGATTTACATATGCATTGTATGCTGTTGTACTATAATGATGTTCATTTATATAATGCATTGTTTAATGTAATTGTTTACCATAGTGTATCCTTATATGTAGATATTAGTATGCTACCGACCTCAAATTTTTTGTTTGTATTTTTTTCCAAAAAAAAAAATGATCAAATCATTTTTTTTCCCCCGGGGGTCGGTGTAGACTGTTAAAGTCATATTCTAATGAAGGGGAGTTAAACGTTAAAAGACTTGTATGTACAGGTCGGATTTTTGTAATCACCCTTGTAAACACGCTTAGTTTGTTTTTTAAATATATGATAGAGAATCTACTCGAATGTTCGAGATACAGAAAGTGTTAGAATGCGGATGAACGCTACTCACATCCCGTGGCGAATTCGCGCGGGGATGGATTTGTACTGAGCTGTTTTTTTAGCGGGGGAATTTTTCGTGACAGTCGATACGGGCAGAGCTCCGAAGATGGATATTTGACCATTTTTCGTCAGTGTGTCCCGGAATAAGATATTTTTGGTGTGAAAGGGATATTTGATACTTCCTAATGTATTTTCTAAAAGCCATGGATATGCGGCTTATTTATGTACGTTATTGAAGATCTTCAGGCCATGGAATTATGTATTATTTCAGGCCTTGGAGTAGATTGATTCAGGCCATACACATATTATTGTAAACTGCGACATAGGCAGTTCCCCTTTCTTGAATGGATATTTTTGGCCATGACGTTTATGATTATGAGCTGCTGTGCTCTACAGCCTTTTTGAATGGATATTTTTGTACCAGTGACTGTATCTCTAAGGATTTACTTACTGATGATCGATGATCCGTTATGAGCAATTATTGATGATTATATACCTTTTGATTGTATGCTCAATTACCTTGGATTAGTGCTCACTTGATGTACCATGTTTTGCCGTGACTTGTAACCTGTGACATTGTGTTATTTATGATGTCATCGTTTGCTGTGGTGTTAATAAACAGTGTAGAACGTTACGAGGAGTTACAACGTTTCCTGACTCCTAGGTGTGCTATGGTGTGAATGATTACTATTTAACTTTATCTGTACTACATAACATTCGCGTTTGTTGACACTCACTCTCTCACACATCAGTTGGCAGCCCGTAAGCCCGACACAGGCTGATCGCCTATATCAGCGGAAAATATAATAAAATTTATCATCCTCTCTTGCACCACCTATATATCTACACAGCAACACTGCAGTAGTATCGTTATAATGCCAATGTGTTAACCGCAGTAGTATCATTATAATGCCAATGTGTTAACTGCAGTAGTATCATTATAATGCCAATGTGTTAACTGCAGTAGTATCGTTAAAATGCCAATGTGTTAACCGCAGTAGTGTCGCTATAATGCCAATGTGTGAACCCCAGTAGTATCGTTATAATGCCAATGTGAGAACCGCAGTAGTATCGTTATAATGCCAATGTGTTAACCGCAGTAGTATTGTTATAATGCCAATGTGTTAACTGCAGTAGTATCGTTATAATGCCAATGTGTGAACCGCAGTAGTATAGTTATAATGCCAATGCGCCGGATTCACAAGTGCAATTAACACGTGAGCCGTTTGGCAATTAAGCACGGTGGAACAGAGAGAGCGCGGAGCATGGCGTAATAGATTCTTTGATCAGGGGCGATGTTAAGTCTGAGACGGACCTTGGATTGTAAAACTTTCAGGGGAATTAATTGCGTAGCTGATATTCGGCAAGGCGGAGATGATGAAAGTCAAGCCAGAGAGGTTGTCGGCGGCAGAGGTGGTAAAATTACCTTTGATTCAAGAATCGAACAGCAAATGGGCTCGGGTCTGGCAGTAGGTGTGACTTTTGCATTAAAGAGCATTAGAACGGAATTTACGGATATATACCATGTCTCTCCGATAGCCATGATCAGTTGTTCAGAAATCTATCTGAAATTCACTAGCTCGATATCTTAGATTTCTCGTACAGAGTGAAAATTATTAGATTTTCGTGGAGTGTTTCATTTTTCTGATTGCGGTAATTTATATACTAGCCTTTAAGTGATTTAGTGTGTTTAAAGTTTTCATTATATTTCACTGAGATTTTCTGTGCTAATTAAATAACTTATAGCTAAATCTTTTTCAGCCGTAAAGTGAATTTAATTACTCGCTATTTCCCAGTAAGAGATGTTTTAAATTGACTAGTACATACATTAAATAACTGTCTACTGACGGTATATATTATTTACTTCTATCCATTTTATGTAATTTTTTTTAATGACTAGTGTTCATATCACGCGTTAAAAACGATAGGATAAGCTAGACACGTGTGTTTTAAATCTAATTTATAACGGAGTGGTGAAGAGGTCCTATTTTAACACGTGTTAGATATGATATTGATAATTTGGTTAAATGTTTATATTTTCTTTCCTAAAATCTAGGCTGATCAACCTGAGTACTAGCGGCTTTTTTTTATGGCCATATGAACTTATGATCATACGAACTTATAATATTATAAGCATCCAGGGATATTTAATATTGATGAGCTTCTTGCTGTGACCTGTGTGGTCCAATTTTCCTCATTTTCATGAGAGAAACCAGAATAGAACCATTAAATTATAATATTAACTGGACCAGAACTATTACCAGATTTACTTATATCAATCTCATCAGCCAGCTGTGGCGAAATATATTGTCAGCAACATTTGTGTAACTTAACCTAGCGTCTCAGCCACCTGAGGCTAAACAACATAGGAACTATATATATATATGTTCTATTCATCCTACGTCGGCGATCACCACGCATGAACCTTACTCCAACCAACTGAAGGCATAGATAACTTATTGTATCCAGGACAAATTAAATCACCGACTCTAGCGACTCCTGTGAAATTTGCAGTCAGCAACTACGGCGAGTCTGGGGCTGGATTTGGCAAAACTTAAATTTGACACTAAATAGTCTTATTACTTATTAGTGTATTTCCTTGGAATGCCTGCGACAACTACTGGGGTAAGCAAAAGTCTGAAAGTGGCCACTGAATGGGTGTGAATTGAATGAACGGAGAAAGAAACTTATGTCTTTTGTTAACATCATATACTTATGTGGTTTCTTCTTTCTTTTTTATCTCACTAATCTGAGTAGTCACGGGATAGATTACATTAGGAACCTATTCTTTTCCCATACTGACTATTTCATAACTTAGTGTTAACTTTTGATCTTTTGGGTTAATTAACCTCTGTTGGGATCGTCTTTTCTTTTCCTTTACCAGAGGGGGAGAACCTATTTGATTAATTTCTTCTTTTGCAATTTTGTCTGTAAACCATGATCTAGTAATGTATATGCTTATTGTTGTGATCTTCTATTGATAATAAACTTTATTAAACCTTTAGTTATCTTGTCGGTCAACCCCCTATCCATTATATGTTATTCATAGTTTGTTTTCACGTTCGTGCGTATTTGTCACAGAATTGGGTGCATTTGAGTGTAGTGTAACTTGTATTTCGTACAAGGAGAGAAAGTGCGTCTGATTTAAATATCGTCGTCCAGATAGGCTGGATTAGATAAATTATTCTGTCCAGAGACTGTCTTTTCTCTTACACGATCACCTCGTGATAAAACTATTTCTTACCCCTTACTTTCACATTGTCATCACTATCACCTCTGCTTAGACAGGACTATAAACATCTTTTACCTATCTGATAAAATCTATGACAATCATTATAATGCCACTGAGTTTTGAGTAGTATCATTATTATGTCAATCAATTAACACACTTCATCATCATGATCTCCTTTGCATGTCGTATCATTTTTATGCCAATCCATTAACAGCATCACCATTATGTGTTATTTTGTTTTATCTTCCCAGATTTGAGAAGTACTGTTGTGCTGTGTATAACAAACTGACTGCAACACAAGAAGGATGGGTAAGTTATGTACGCTGCCCTAGTTTAAGTGCACATAATTCTTTCTTCTAATTGTTCATTCATTGTCTTTGCTTATACACCGTTACAGTAATGAAGAGTTGTTGTTGTTTAACTAGGGCTGCTGAGCTTCTCGCTCTTTTGCAGCCAAAACCAAGTTAAAGACACCTTGGTATTATCTGTACTGTAGATCTAGGCTTTTCCTGTGGCTCTTCTGCCATTCTGAAATGTGTTGAGTTGAAGTCATGTGCTCCAGTTTCTCCAGCTTGGCTTGCGTTTAAAAGATCGTCACATCTGGTCCCAAGCTAAGAGTAAGAAGTGCGTGGCATTCTGTGCATACCCCACCATCCAAGAACTCTCCAAATATGCAGAGTTAAAATACTGTACTCTGGTTCTGGGCTCTCCCAACGAATTGTCACGTTCTGCACAGAGCCACTTCTCAGCTTCCCCTGCCTATCACTGGGTCCACAGTGAGATCCTTCTGCATGCAGTCAACCAAGTCAAATCAAAGAATTACGTGTGGGGCTCAAGTGGCTTCTCCAAGCTTAGTGAGCAATGCTGGGTTCTCAACAAGTTTCACCACGGGGAATCCTTGGAAGTGTGGGGATGATTTCAAGAGTCAATGAGGATGTAATTAGCCTCACAACCATAGGTTCACTTCCATGTACATAGATTGTAGCATTGTGCATAGCTGGTGGTCATATAAGGATGACTCCAGATATGCCTCCATGCGTAATAATGAAGAGTGTAAATAATACTTGATGACTATCATTTTTAATTTGTAAATTATTTATTTGGATGTTTTTTCTATCTGTAGAATGTAACTTTTGGCCATTCCTATTGTTTTTTCGATTTCTGTTTAACGTGTACCATATTCTGTTATTGTATGTCCAAGACGTGAGAAGCTCTTGACCTGTTCCAGTGTCTTCCCATTTATTCTTATCTTTAATGTTAGCTCATCATCTGCTGTGCTAATTATCATAGTTTTTGCTTTCTCAATGATAATGTCCAGTCCATACTCATGACAAGCTGTCACGGATTGCCTCCCCTGCTTTGCAGTAGTGGTCCAACAGTGGCCAAAACTCAAGAATATCTAATATGGGTCTTCAAAGGTGTCTACCTTCGCACAAGATTACTCTTGGCAGAGTTGTAGATAGAAGGATCATGACGCTTCTATCTCAAGAGAGTCTTCACAAGATATTCAGAAAAATGAGAACAATGCTGCATTGGCTGCGCACATTAACTCTAGGATCTGACAACAACTTTTTTTCTTCTTTCGTTCGCTTGAAATATATTGTCTATATCTGCAATGTTGTTCCTTGTATAAACTTCACTGTCTTTTGTAGTTCATACAAAGGTCCGTATAGTTTTGCTTCCAGTGTTGTTTCTCTGGGCCAGTGAGTTTGCCTCAATATATCATATTCGGGGCAATCTTGAAGTACGTGCTCCGCAGTCTGGAGTGCCTGTCCACATGTACACATGGCTGAATTGCCAATCTTGAATTTTGTATACATGTGGCTGCGGAGTCGGTTGTGTCCTGTTCTGAGGCGCAGAATGACAATTTGTTCTGATCTGTTCATAGCTTGGTAGTCATCCTACTTTGGTGTTGGTGGCTTTCTGATTGATATGATCATCTTTTTCTTCTGATGGTACGTAACTGGTACATCCGGTTGCTCGTCTGCAACAACTTCTTTAGTCAGTCGGTCTGCTCTCTCGTTTCCACAATGAGACGGTATCCATTGCATGGCAACCCTGCACTGGTTGCACAGTTCAGAAAGTAGGGCTTGTATACCTGGCAATTTTCTGGACTGAAGTGCTTGGAGTGCTCATCTTGCATCTGTCAGGAATACCACAGGCTGTGGACCGAGATTGGTGTTCAGCAGTTTCTCAGTTGCCACCTTGATTGTCTGGATTTCTGCATCATAGTTGTTACAGAATTTCCCCGTTGGTACTCTGACCGTATCCCTAGTGTTGTTTGGGTATTCTATGTACACTCCTGCTCCTCCATTCTTGACTGCATTCTGTGCTGACCCATCCGTGTATACTCGGACCCAGAGGTCCTGTGGGTATTCATCTTCCAGGAAACTGAGAGTGACTGTCCTACGTTGCACGCTGTTCTGTTCATCCCTGTCGAATATTTCTTTCACTTTTGTCTGGATGTGTATTGGTAGTCCAGGCTCTTCTCTCCAAGGGGTTTGTTCTGGCACAGACTTTAGGGGGCAGTCAACTTTAGGCAGGTCTGAGGTTTGTCTACGAAATCGTTTGGTCTGGTGGATGAAGCTGCTTCTTTTCAATTGCCCCATTGCTAGGTTTTGGAATCTGTCCTTCATTGGATGGTTTGGCATACAGAGGAACTTTTCTGCCCGTGTTAGCACTTTCGTGTCTCTGCGTTCTCGCAGTGCTTATATCCTCCCCATTTTCTCCATCTCCACTATAGGCGTTGATTTCATTGCCTCCATGATGACCCTGAGCGCCTGGTTTTGCACCTTATCTAGCTCTTGTAATGTGGTGTTTGATGCTGGACACCACACAGCTGACCTATATTCCAGGTGTGGTCGAATGCCCTGCTGGTAAACTTTACAAAGTATTTTCCCGCTGGCTCCCTAGTTCACTATTCCAATATGGTTTGTAGTGCTTACGAGCCCCTCTAGGTATTGTTTCACGAGCAGCCTGTAATATGCATCTGCTGAATTCATCGACTAACTTATTGATGTCTTTGTCTACAGACAGATCTCTAGCCAGTATACTGGTATGATGCTGGTACATTGTCCAGTCTGCCTTCTTGTAGTTCCACCTAGAGAGAGTGCTGCTCTCCTTGACAAGTTCATTTTCCACAATTAGGAAGACTGGCAGGTGGTCGCTACCTCCAAGTTGTTTCCCTACAACACGTGTGGTGTTCCACTCCAGGCCTGGTGAGTGAAATGCCAGGTCTGGTGTAGACGTGGTGTGCCATATCTCGAGTAGAAAGTTGGTGGGTCGATTGGCTGGTTAATCAGGATAAGCCCATTGTCATCCTGCCAGTTTTCAAGCTCATCACCTCTCCTGTCCATGTGATCATAGCCCCAGCTCTATGAGTGGCTGTTGAAGTCTCCGCACACGATCAGTCTTTCTTTTGCTGGGATTGTGTCTAGTGCCAGTGGGCGGTCACTCGGACAGTAGTAGTTGAGCAGGTGGAATTCTGTACTTTCTGTCCTGAGATGAAGCATCTGGTATTCCGCCCCCTCCATATATGTTTCAAGCTGACATGCACTGATGTTATTCCTCACTAGTGTCAGTATTCCACCCTTTCGCCTATCTATTCGGTCAGATCGGTAACACTGGTAGCCTCTGATTTTGAAGGCTATGTCTTTGTTGAGGTGGGTTTCTTGCAAGCAGCATACATTTACTTGCTCTTCATTCAAGATATTTTCGAGCTCTAGTTTTTTGCTGTAGCTATCTTTTTTACTGTTGACACCTTTAGCATTCCAGTGCATTATTTTAAGTGGTATTTGATTTGCTTGGCCAGTAGCTCTATTCTCATGCCTCCTGGCTCCACGGGGCAATTGAGAAGGACCCCCAGTAGTAGGGGTTGGGCCCTTTTGAGGCAGAGGGCCCGGCACTGCGTCTGCCTGGGTGTCCGTCACAGGGCGAGTGCCATAACATTTTGTAGATATAGACATATTTCCATTGCGTGTGTGCGTGGCATCCTGATTGCTGTGGTGCGCCCCTTGGCTGGTTGCCTCCGTCTTCAGCACCTTGACTTGCTAGGGCAGACTGTGGTCTTGCTCAAGTTTATGAGGGCCTGGCCAGTCTTGGTTTTTCGGCCGCTGATGGCTGTACTTGAGCCCCATCTCCACGTCAAGGAGCTGGCCTCGATGGGGAACAACTTTTGTGAAGAATTAAGCAATGTTGAATTTCAGCTCGTTTAAGCCCCCACCCCTGATTTACTCAGTGGAATTCTTCTTATTATGGTATAGCTCTGTTTAGAGTGTATTTAGTAAATTGACTGAGACAAACATGCAGTTCATTTAAAATGATTAGATCGAAGTTAAATTTGTATAATTACAAATAACAAATTTAATAATCATTTAGTTTAACTTACTTACTTACTTAGTTGTTCCCCTTCTACTGTGAGGTGTAGACGTTCATTTAGTTTAAACAAGGGTTTAAAAGAATGAATAATGTTTTTTTCAGAAAGGTATCATCACTGTTGTGATGGGATAACAGTTTTAAAAGGAGTTCACGTGGCAGCTTATAGGTTTCACTTATCTGCCACTGGTAGGTTCTGCTCCCGCTGATGGGTTGGTTCTTGGTAGACTGATTACTGATAACGCTTGTCACTGGTCAAGGATGTAGGGTGTAGCACATTCCCAGAAGTGTCAGGGAGTGTCTACAAAGTTGGTCCCTCGTCTTAAAGCTCAGGCCACTGTTCCCTTCTTGTTCCAGAGATAGTACCCTCAACTGGTACCACCACCAACAACTATGGTAAAAGAATAGAAACGAAACACTTCCCTGAGTATTGCATTTCCTGACACATACTTATGTGTCCTTTTTCTCTTATTCCATCATCCCATCTACTCAGAATTTACCCTCAATAGGAATTAAACTTAATCCCTTAATAGAAAACTTTCTTTACATTTAAATTGAATAGCTTTATCTTTATTTTACATTTAAATGAAAAGGATAATAGTGCAGATAGAATATGTTTTCTTTACATCTCCACTGACTGAAAAGTAATCACAGTATAAATTGAATATGTTTTTATTTATATCTACTTACTTACTTAGTCGTTCCCCTTCTACCATGAGGTGTAGAGGTTTGGGAGAGAGAGAGTGCCAGACTATCCTATCGGCTGTCGTCCTCCTGGCCTGGTTCCATTCTAGTCCTCGGTCTTTCAAAGATTGTCTAATGTTGTCATCCCAGCGTACTCTGGGTCGTCCTGGGGGTCTGGATCCCTGGCTCTTTGTTTCCCATGCTTGTCGTGGTAGCCGATCTTCTCCCATTCTGCAGACATGGCCACACCATCTTAGTTGGGACTGTTCTACTTGGGTCTGCAGGGGGTGGGATTTTAGGCCTTGATGTATCATCTGGTTGCGGACCATGTCTCTTCTTGTTACTTTGACCACCTTCCTCAGATACCTCATTTCTGAGGTTTGGATCTGGCCTTTGTGAGTTGTGGTCATTGCCCATGACTCGCATCCATATATCAAGACTGGGACATAGGTGGAGCGGTATACAGCCATCTTCGTTTTCTTACCAACCTCTCTCTTGCTGAGGAATCCTCGATTTATGGCCTGAAAAAGTCTCCCAGCTGCTGCTTTTCGAGTGGCCAACTCTTCTTTGATGCCTCCCTTTCGGTCAATAATAGCTCCAAGGTATTTAAAGTGGTCGACCTGCTCCAGGACCTGTTCTCCCAGCTTAATCTAATGTCTTCTTTCTTCTCGTGATATCACCATGGATTTTGTTTTGGAGCTGCTTATGACGATCCCTCTCTTCTCCAGCTCTTCCTTCCAGACTTGCAGGTTGGATTGGAGATGTGCCTCTGATTTAGCAATCAGGGCAACATCATCAGCAAATGCCAGCTCTGAAATACAGACGGCTGTCTCATCTTCCAGTACCCCACTGAATACTTTCTTGTTATCTCCTTACATGCCTTGATGACATCGTCCATGAGGTGTATGAAAAGATAAGGTGACAGGATATCACCTTGTCTTACACCAGTGGTGGTAATAAATTCTTCTGACTTATGGTTTGCTGTCCTCACATAATTTCTGGAAGACTTGTAGAAGCTCTGTATAGCATGAATCAGAGGTGCTGGAATATTCTTCCTTGCCAAACAGTCCCAAAGTTTGCTCCAGGGGACCCTGTCAAATGCCTTTTCCAGATCTATGAAACAAAGATGGATCTCGCTCTTATACTCAAGGTCCTTTTCACTCAGCTGTCTGAGTGTGTAGATTAGGTCTTGAGTACTTCGGTTTGCTCGGAATCTGCACTGGACCTCATCAAATTGTGGCTAGGTGTCAGAGTCTCTGCTCTAGGATTCTAGAGTAGATTTTACCAGGGACACTGAGAAGGGATATGCCTCTATGGTTTCCACATTGTCGATTGTCACCCTTTTTGACAAAATTGGTGTTATGATGGCAATCTCCCAATCCTTTGGTATGGTCTTGTTGCACCACGCTGCCTGTAGGACCCTTAAGAGTAATAGGTCGCCTGCTGCTCCCATGTACTTAACCATTTCTGGTGTTATACCATCATGCCCTGCTGCTTTGCCCATCTTGATTTTCTCCAGTGCTGCCTTCAGTTCTTCCATCTTTACGTCATCTTCACCATAATTGGTTTTCTCTTCTGTGCTAGTGGTTATCATTTCTGATGCTTCACCATGCTCACCATCCAGGAGTTCTGAGAAATATTCTTTCCATTACTTCCTTCGGGGCAGTAAGCAATTTGAGAGGGCATTGTTTTTCCTTCCTCATGTTCTTTAGGGTCTTATAGAACAATTTCTGGTTTTCTTGCGCATCTTTCTCTAGCTTGTCTCCAAATTCTTCCCAGGACTTCTGTTTTGCTGCTAGCACCTTGTTCTTTGCTTCTGTTCTGAGTGTCACATATTCTCTATATTTCTCCATTTGTCATGTTGTATTTTTAGCTCCTAAGTATTGTTTTGATGCCATTTTCTTCTCTCTTATTTTCTCTTTGACTTCCTCTGTCCACCAAGGTGTCCTCTTTCTCTTGTTCCCAAGTCGGACTTCACCACATGCTACTACAGCAGCTGTCTTTATGATGTCCTTGAATTTAAACCAGAGGGTTTCCAAGTCATCAGGTTGCTCTTCTGTGTTGCTCACCACTGCAGCAATACGCCCCTGATATCTGGTCTTAATTTCTGGCTCTCTCAGCTTGTAGGTCTTAATGCTCATTTCTCCCGTTCGTTTACTTAGTTTCTTGCATGGTGTTGGGCAGTTCCTAGGCTGAGCAACTCTTTCAGTTGTTCTTTTGATTGTAAGCAGGAAGTGATCACTTCCAATCTCTGGCCCCCTCCAGACTCTAGCATCCCTGACATATTTGAATGAGCTTCTCCTAACAATGGCATAGTCGATCACTGACTTCTCATTCTTTGTTGGTTCACATCTAGTGTATGCATGTATGCGCTTATGGGGGAACTTTGTGTTTGTAATGATCAGATTCTGCTCACTGCAGAATCTAAGGAGTCGCTTTCCATTGTCATTGAGAGTATCTTCTCCATATCTTCCGATAACTCCACCCCATCTAGCATGGTCATTTCCAACTCTTGCATTGAAATCTCAGAGCATGAAAATTTCATCTAGGCAGTCATTCACTGTCCTTTGAAGCGGCTCGAAGAATTCCTCCTTGACCTCTGCTCTCTCATCCTCACTTGGCCCATACACTATGACCAGGTTGACTATGGTTTCTCCTTCTTTTAGTTTTACAACCATAATGCGCTCCGAGACAAAGTTCCATCCCTTGATACTATCCATTTGGCCAGATGCAACCCACTGTAGAGCAGCATGTTGCCATCGAGATCCATGATTCCTTGTCCTTTTTTCTTTGTTTCCGTTATAGCCAGGATTTCTAGTTTTGCTTTCCTCATCTCTTCCACCAGCTCCTCTTCTTTCCCATTTATACTTCTTGTGTTCCAAGTTCCATAAGTCGTAGTCCGTTCCAGTTCGTTGCCTTTAGAATCAGTCCGGTTTTTTCTCTTGTAGTTCTTGTAATCAAAAGTTTAAAGCAAACAGGTGATTGGCCTGTTGTGCCTTTGCATGGTGGAGGGGCTGCCTCCTTACAGCCTCCATGCAGGCCGCCCTCCTCCTTTTTCAGCCGGGCTTGGGACCGCCCTAGGCGGAGTTATTTATATCTTGTTGAAAAGTTTGCAACTTTAATTAATTTTAAAGTGAATATTTTTACCTAGACATTTACACTGGTTTGAAAATGTAAATATTACTCTTAGAATGAACATCATTTCTTTCATCTTTCCCTCCCTGCTTGTGACGGAATTCTAAATACAATATCTAAATTATAATATAACAAGATAGTGCGTAAAGTCAAAATAAGATAGAAAATAAAAATTGAGTCCAGCATGTTGTTCGCCCACGCCAGTTAATATGCGGGTTTTGCTAAGCCTTATAGCCGAATGGAGGGTACTGTATTTTTCAAATTTGACCTTGGATAAAACCTAACACTTTTTCCCAAGGTTCAAACAATAATTGCCTCGGTGATCGAATATATAGTAAAAGGGGGAGAGAGAGGGTGATAAATGGCCTCAAATGCTCATCGCGACTAACATCGTTTCTAAAAATAAAACCAACGCTCAAAAGCCTTGCCTAGGGCGATTCCCAAAATACGAGGAAAACGTTAGAACATGTAGACAACTCGTGTCACAAAAACAACCTTAGCTCTTATTTCAAAGGACGTAATTATCACGTAAATAGAGAGGACAGCACATGGAAAAGAATTGAACGGGTAGTAGACTAAAAATAAAAAACTAACATAGAAAAAAAAAAACTGTGTACTTCTGAACCAAGCCAACTAGTCCCATATAAATTGTATATTCGTGAACCTTAGGACTTGCTGACAAAGAATATGGTAGTAGTTACGCAAATAGTCCATTAATTAACTAATTATAGCCATAATACTATAGTGGATCCGACCAGACTGTCAGGGAGATCATGCCTGCTTATAATTTTTTATGGCATGTTTTGAAAAAACGACTTTGGGTAAATGAGGTTAAAAGGTACGGGATATTTGATTGGTTGGATTTTAAAGGAAGGCGAAGTATGATTGGTTGACCTAAAACTAAAAATATATTTGCCTTGGAAACATATTGGAAGTTGTTATTTGAAACGATAGATTCAAAAATAAATGTAAACATGGTCTCATTGAACAAAGCAGTGGATATTGACACGAAACGGGGACTGTTCACTGCCATTTCAAGAAAATTTTGTGTAAAGCAAGATCGATGAGAGCAGGCGGAGAATTTTCTAACATAGGAAAAGCCTGGACATGGGGCAGATCGAAAATGTGCCATATTCTATTGCCTAGTCATTGTTTACTTGTGTTATTTCCTTGCATCTGTGAGGTTTTTGGTGGCTGTCAATAACTGGTGCCAGACTACAGTGGGCCAATATATTCATGCCACAATCTTGCCTTTTTCGGAGACAACTGTAAACCACCATCATTCTTGAAGAAGTGGGAGCTGAAGGTGTCGTTCAGCGAAGTGCAGGAAGATTCCTACATCATATTACAAAGATAGGTGCATGTTCGGCACCTGATCGCTCAACTAACATTATATTAAAAATAAGAGACTGGGAATAGTGATATAAACATTCCATCAGTGTCCACAGAAACTTACAAACAACATGCAGAGATGATGACAATAAACAATCTACCAGTGTATACTAGAAATCACCTCAGTTAGAAAATACACTACACCCTTATATAATAATAATATGTGTATTATGGACAGAAGATCCATTGTATAAATTGATTGATGTAATTAATTTCTATGATTTCACTTTGATTGACAGTCCTGATTCCAAATAAATTAGATTCAGGACAATAAATTGAAAAAAACATTAACTTTACCAAACTTTCAACCACTGACTTACTAAAGATAGTCTTTTAAAGTGTAGTTCGTATGTGATTTTCGTGGTACTGTTGTGTTGTATTAGATAATAAAATAATTGTGTAATTGTTTATATGTTTAGTTGGTTAATGCAACCTTACACTAACATTTCATAACCCTAGACACCAAACGTAGTCATCTTACAGTCTATCTAGAATAAGTCTGAATGAGATCATAGTGGTGGTAGTAGAAAGGTTCCCTGGAAATTTACTCTAATATTTATTATATTCAGGGACCTTCACAGCTGACCTCATTCAGTACACTAAGATTTCTTAACAACAAACTGTATTAACATCAAACCCACCACACTGCTCCATATGGAACTTGGGACTACCTAGGCTTTTAGTTCTCTTTAAGAAACTAGCGATAAGCTGCCACCAGACCTTGCAGTGGTGGTTCATGAAATCATTATTCTATATGCTGAGGTTGCCAGCCTCAAATGTCTAGCGATTTTCACACATTAATATTCACATGGTAATATATATACATATTAGTTCACATGTTAGTAATGTAAAATGACAACTTACGCCAACCCTAGCTCACAGATTTTTTGTTCAGATTAATAAAGGCACTGGCTTAGGCCTCTTACACGTGTACTTGGGGGTCATTACTTTAATAAGATAATTCCCTAAATGACTCCATGTGTTCTCAGTTTCCTCAGTCCCGGTTTCCTTGTTAAAATGATAGAGATTTCCTGGGCTGTTTTGTAAGTCCGTCAAGATTCTCCAAGAAAAGGTCCGGCCTGATAAAATGGAATTCTGAATTTGAAATTCTGGCAAGGTCTGGTTGTGTCATCTTCGCATGCGATTTCTCACAGTGAATTAAAACTGTGAAAAGGTCCGGTTATATTGCCTGTCCTACCCCCGCATCTGTTTGTTATGAAGCTACTCAGGGCTCCAATCATTTCAAACATGCTTGTTGGGTGGGGTAATATCAAAATATTCCGACATGGAATAATTTTGCGTGTGATGCAAAGGTCACGTCTCCCATATATGGCAATAAAACAACTGATGCCTTGTGTACCAACTCACAAACACATTGGTATACTCTCTCAGCAATGTGTGTAAGATGTAACATCTTATTACTTTACAAGTTGGACAGGAAACAATTAGGTCATCCTTGTCTGTCCAAAATGTGTCACCCAGACAAGTAATCTCTTATCTGTCACGCACCATGGCCTTATCAGCGATTAACCAAATGTGCTAGGGCCGCACCTGATATTAACCAACATGGTTGTCGATTAATTATCTCAGCCGCTCCTTACAAAGCTGAGAGAAATGGGTAACAAACAGACATGATGACTTATCCTGAGAGGAGTGTAAGAAGGAAAATACAAAATATCTGCTCCATAGCAGAGAAAGAAAAAATTGCTGACCATGGAAAAGCATGCAATTAGTCAGTACAACAATTTAAAATGAGTACTGCCGGAGTGAAAGACAGATCGAGAAGGGGTTGCCCCAAATCCATTTCGTCCCACATGCCTATTTGCTTGCTTCACTAGTTCTTGTAGTTCCTAAACGCTTTCAGCTAAGAAAACTGTATCATCTGTATATCTTCGTTTTTGGCTTGCAGCTTGTTTATTGAGATGATGTGAGGAGTGTGACTTACTGACACTGGGCTGTATTTGATATAAAAGCAGCTGTCTTTTTTTTTTATTCAATCAGAACATTCTAGTACACATGTTCACAGTGGAGGTCGGGGGTTTACCCTTTGTTGGAGCACTGGAAGAGGGCAAGATACTGAGTGATTTCCTGAGTAGAATGAGACAAGGAATTGAAGAAAATGTCAGTGCTAGGTAGGTTGCTTCTTTAGAAAATCTGAGTTATTGTTCTTTTATACAATTTGCCATGAACCCTCAAATAATGTTGGCATGAGACAGGAAGACTTGCATAAGTTTGTTGAAGGCCTGTCCTTCTTGGGGAGCAGAAGGGCATGAATGAAGAATTATGTTTGGCGACTGTTTGCCTGAGATGTCAGATTCACACAAAATTGTGATTAACACTTGGGGCCATATTGATTTTTCTGATTGGATCAGTTCTTCCAAGTTACTCCTGATGTTCTTCTTAAGGCTTTGCATTTGTATTCCTCTAAGTTGCTTTCAGTTTTCTTATCCATTTGGATATATCTGCTCCATACAAGAGAACAGATCTGATGCATCCTTGGTTTAGTTTTCAGCTTTGTTTTCAGGTTACAGATCTTGTATGTGGTCTTTTCATTGCCAGTTATGTCCCATTTATTCCAGATTACAGCACTGATGATAATGATACTCAAAACATTTTCATGCTGTTATTGTGGCTCAGGTTTGTGAGCATGTGTACGGATTGTCATGCTGTTGCACTGTGGCTATTTGTGGCTCAGGTCTGTGAGCAAGTGTAGGGTTTGTTATGCTGTTGCACTGTGGTTATTTGTGGCTCAGGTCTGTGAGCAAGTGTAGGGTTTGTTATGCTGTTGCACTGTGGTTATTTGTGGCTCAGGTCTGTGAGCAAGTGTAGGGTTTGTTATGCTGTTGCACTGTGGTTATTTGTGGCTCAGGTCTGTGAGCAAGTGTAGTGTTTGTTGTGCTGTTGCACTGTAGTTATTTGTGGCTAAGGTCTGTGAGCATGTGTAGGGTTGATCATGCTGTTGCACCATGGTTATTTGTGGTCCAAGTCAACGATTGTTATAGGGTTTTTTGTGCTAGTGCTCTGTGGTTATTTGTGGCCCCCAGGTCAGTAAGTGGTTTAGAAATTGTCATGCTGTTGTATTGTTGCTAATTGTGATTCAGATCATTGAGCTGAGGAGGGTTGTTCACTTGGTTATTGCTTTGTGCATGAAATATTTGTATATTAGCAATAATAATGGGATATGATTTTATTTCCCGTCTATGTTTTAATATACCATGTTTTCTTACGTTTTATAGTTCTGGGCCTGCAATTTTCTCATGGAGATACCGTAATTAATATTGGTTGTAGAAGCCCATGTTGTTCATGAACATTTTGAAAAACAAAGAACTTTAATGTATCAAATCAATGGAGACTGCCAGAGTGACAGAGAAAATCTTCATTGAATAAACAAAAGAGAGGAAACCCAATTTTTTTTTTTAAGTGGATGGACAGCATAGAAATTGTTCAGAAAGACCTGGAAGTAGAAAATTGGATATTTATCATTGGAAACAGAAATGTGGATGGATTGTTTGCAGCAATTTACTTTAAGATCTTGAAGCATATGAGAAGAAAGCTGCCAGGGTAATTTCTCTGTAGTTTCTCATTTAGAATGCATTAATGTGCCTATTATATGAGTATAGTTTTCTTCATGGAAACTAAACATCCTCTGGATTTTATATCTGCAGTCACCTCTGGGATGTTCCGACTGACGTGCTGGTCAATGCATCTATTGCCAGTGAGAATTTCTTTCTCACCTACCTCGATGCTCTTATGGCCCTTGGAGATTCATGTTTTCCACAGATTCATGGCAGAGGTTTAATTTTGTGGAGGTAAATATTGTGTAGTAATAACTCTTGTTTTTTTTTAAACACACATTACAGAATGTCCCATTTTGTGATATATTGCCAAATGGAAGTGATTGTGTCTCTAATTAGTCTAGGTTGTTCCTGTGGCCGAAATTCTGCAGTTACATAGGGCAGTCGTGATAATGACCACTGTCCACAAAGCACTACTTTGTGGTGCCTAGTTGGCAGTGTGGTTCGTCACGATTCACTCCTGGGGGGGGAGGGGGGTGCTGTTCAGATGGTCCTGGGTTTGAGTCCCCAAAAAAGCCTATCGCTTCTGTTGTTTTGTTTTATGTTTTCTATATTTCTTACAAGTGTCTGCAACATACCACTTTATGTGTTATTCTCTTGTACTTCTTCTTTCTTCCTCGTTCGTCCTGAAAAGGACGTTGGTTGCGTTGTGTCGCCGTTTACAGCGAAGCTGCGATATTTGCCCCTTTTGGCCCGACACATCTGACTTCTGCACTGCAATTTTTGGGACCAGGTTTGCCTTCCCTCTTCGATCCCTACTCTCTCGGCCAGACTGCAGTGATGCAGCCTGTTTCCAAGACCACCACTTGGAGATGAAGTAGGGTCTTGGTCAGCTCTGGTTAGCTGACCCTGACGCAAGCAGGGAGTCGCTGGCTGCTTTCATCTCTTTTGCTACGTCTTCGGTCCCAAATCCCTTGTACAGGACAACAATAAAACAGTCACTGTCTTGACACTAATATGTTCTGTTCAAATTCAGACGTATGTTCAGTTAAGTGTAAGCAGAAGACAATATCATCATCATCATCATCATGTTCCTTTTCACTCCTTATGGAGCATGGAGCCAGCACTACAGCAAGCCCCCTCTTGCAGGAAGCCTGTATAAAGCATTCACATGCTCTTGCTGTGGTGGTTTCATTGGCAATCTGTTTTATATGATGATAAGGTTGCTAGCCCTATGCATAACCTCATATTAATCACCTTGTTTGACATACCTGAGGGAGCAGTGTTCCTATTCTTTGTTTCATCAGAGACCCCCGGGAACTCTGGGAAAAAATGTCTGTAGAGGTTGACAATTAAAGCAAGATATAACGTTTAAATCACAAAGTCATAATAGACAAAGGTTATAGATTGGTTTGGTAAGACATCTATAAGGAAACACAAAATGAAGTGCATTGGCCATTTAGTCCAAAGACAGATAAAGCAACAGTTCTTCTGTAACAACAAAAAATGCAAGATATGAACATATCCAAGCGCTGAACGTTCTGACAAAGATAGGAAGGCTGCTGGCCTAGATGTCATTCCAGCAAAGGCATCAAAGTAGACATTGACACCTGTTCAGAAGTATCATACAAACTACTCTGCAAAGTCAGTTTGTATATAGTTATTTTTTTAAATAAATTTTTTGTGTAATTTATTTTATTACTGTGCACACCGGCCTTTCTCAACTTTTATTCTGTAGGAACCCTTGAAATAATTTTCAGGTCTCAGGGAACCCATGCATAAAAATTACTAAATCTACAGTGCATGGTACCTTTGCATGATCAGTAAGTTGTAAGTGTGATATCCAATAAAAAATGTCAGTGCTCTTTTGAGTAGAGAATTATTTTTTTCTATGGATCTATTTATTTTGGCCAACTTATTAGCCTACTCTTTTTGTGTGGTCCCCCCTCCCCACAAGGGGTATCCACTCTAATGCAAGTCAATAGAAGAAACTTCAGTTTTTCCTTTATTTTAAAATGTCCTACTTTATTTATTTTTAGCTTATGCAAGTAGGCTTAACAATCTTATCACAAATTTCTACTCTACAAGATGCTAATGAAATATGGTATGTGCAAGAATAAATACTGAGCTATTACGCACTGCGCAACGGGGCTGCTTGTTCATTGCCCACCACTGCGAGCGCTTACATCGCACAACGTTCAAAAACGACGTTTATTTTATTTTTAATCATGATCTCTCATGCAACCCCTAGTGACCTCTCGTGGAACCCATAAGGTCCTGTGTAACCCCTGTTGAGAAACCCTGCTGTAAAGGCATTTATTACCACTAAATATGCACCATTCCTTTTTGCTCCTGAGGCCCTATATATTTTCAGTTCTTTCAAATCAGTATTGATACTGCTGTCCACTTATTTCCTATGTACATTGCTCGTGTATCTTTTGGGTGTTCTACAGTACACTTCCTTTGTCTTTCAGTTAGCTTCCATTCATTCAGCTTATCCCAGCAATTTTTTTTCTGTTTGCAGATCTGCAAATGGCCTTACTGTAAAGGAGCTCTGTCATCATTTTCAAAGACTGTTGGAATCTTCAGCCTCCCTATCTCAGGAAAGAAAAGTCAAGATACTAGGAGCAATAACTGATCGTGTGAGAGGTACAGATTTTACTGTCTGGCGAGAGGTTGTGCATAACCTTCTTCTTATATTTGGACATGATTGACTGATCACAAAGTGACATAATTTGTATATAAAATTATAATCCAGTCTTTCCGTTAAGTCTCAACGACTTTTTTACATGGCCAAAGAATGTATAAATAAGATATTGTCTTTCTCTGTGTTTTAATTTGTTTCTTTGTTTAGTAAGATTTTGTTTCATTAAACTTCATCCTTTTTGTTTGTAACGTGATCTGGTTACTACTTTTAAAGTTCTTTAAAAAAAATAAGCTACAGGAGCTTTCATTGCATTAGGAAATATATGGAGATCAAAAGAACTCAAGTCCAACACAAAAATAAGAATCTTCAACTCAGATGTCAAGTCAGCCCTATAGCATGACTCTGAAACATGCAGAACAACCAAAAAGCTACAGACTTTCATAAATGAATGTTTGTAGAACAGAAGGAACGAAGTGGTATGACAAGATCACTAATGTGGAACTGATGAGAAGAACTAGACAAGCTTCAATGAAACAGTAGATGAGAAGAACATGATGGAGATGGCTAGGAAACACATTGAGAAAACTTGCTGGTAGCATTACCAGACAGTCCTTTGTTTTGGAATGCCCAGAGTAAGAGAGACGAAGATCAAAGAACACATGAAATAGAGAACTTGAGACTGACATGAAGCAGACATGAAAAGACCTCGAGTTGATGGCACAGACAGGAAGACTTGGCATACATTTGTTGAAGGCCGATGCTCCTTGGGGATTGAAAGAAGATTATCATGGTGAGCTTTATGATTTACCAGCTGGCTACTACTTGACTTGCTTATTAACCTACTTAGAAATTAATCTTTTATGACATTATTGAACATGCCTAAGAAAACATTGTACATATTCAAGGGATGTTTTGTACATATCAGAATGAATGTTGTTCGTCCATCACAGGTGATGAAGACCACTCTGTTCATCCAATTATTAGGAATATGTTAGATTACTCTATGGGTACGAAGGTGACTGATGAGCCTGATGCGGGCCTTGAAAGATCTCGGACAGTGTGGGCAGGGAATGTTTGCTTCATGTGAAGGTTTTATTTCACGGTCTTTTCTAGCTTGTCTCCGCTGTTCTGCTGCGGCTCTTCTGGATGATTCGCATGCTGCTGCACCTTTACGAAGAGATGTGCGCCAAGCAGTTCGGTCTTGCGCAGCAGCTTCCCATATGTCTGGGTTTATGTCAAAGGTTTTCAATGACGTCTTTAACGTGTCTTTGAAGCGCTTCTTTTGGCCACCATGGGAGCGTTTACCCTTCTGCATCTCACCATAAAAGAGTATCTTTGGCAGTCGATGGTCTGGCATGCGGACTACATGACCTGCCCAGCGAATCTGTGACTGCATCAGAATAGTATGGATGCTAGGGATACCAGCTCTTTCAAGAACGGCGGTATCCGGGATCTTGTCTTGCCATTTGATGTTCATTATCTTCCTGAGACAGACTGTATGGAAGTGGTTTAGCTTCTTTACGTGGCGCCTGTATACAGTCCATGTTTCGCATGCATAAAGCAGCACTGGAAGCACCGCATTCGTATCAGAATGAATAGTATGGTTGTCAAGGATTTGTGCTCCATAGCGAGCTATGTTGTGTTGATTGTTTATGAGATAGGTGAACACTTGGGCTATAGCCATTGTTTCTACATGACATTTACTTAGTGAGTCAGTCTGATGTTAGATTTGAGTGCTGGTGAGTAGTCAGGAGTGATTGAATGTGTGAGAAGTCTTCAAGATGTTTTGGTCTGGCTGGTTAGTTTTTATTTTACACGAGGATAGAGGTCATGTCTGTAGTTTCCTGCGGTTGTTCCCTGGCATTTGAGATGTAATGACAGGAGATATCTCTAGTTTTCTTGTGTAGTCCTGAGGGGGTTGAAGTGGCTAAGAGGTATAGCATCCGCCTCGAGTTCTAGAGTTACCGGGTTCGATTCCCAGTTGAGGGAATATAATTTATGGAAATTTTTTTTCAGAACCAGTGGTCTTAATGATGTCATACTTCCCCCTGGTCTCCTGGGTAGTGAGATCGGATGCCTATCCTTCTCGGATAAGGGCGAAAAAATAGGAGGTCCCATGTGGAAGCTGCGCACATTAAAAATGCCACAACAGTTGGAAATCATAAACAGTAGGCCTATCTGGAAGGCCGCTGCCCTGGCAAAATTTAAAAATTAGAAACCTACCCACCACAAAGATATTTATAGAATGTGTGATTCCTATATACACACATTGGGATTCTCGCCGGTGCTACAGAGCTCATGCACTGTGCTGAGATCCTCCTTGTGTGATCTAAGGGAGGAGATCGGAGCACTGTTGGAGTAGTCCGTGTGCAATGAAGATAGTCCTTAAAACCAAACCTGTGCACAGTGGTTTGTATATGACTCAGTGTGGTTCCAATTTTGAGAAATATTGTTGTTGGCTGTGTTGTGAGCCAGTGCAGTTGACAAATTGTTACAATGTGGTCAGTTGTGACATCTGGAGCGTTTTGATACTGAGAAAGTGGATTGTTTTCCCTTAGCAGATACATGATTTTTCATATGCTTATGTTACTGCCAGGGGTAGTTGACTGTAGTTTATTTTGGAGGCTACAAGCACAAGAGTTGGGGTACTTTTCTTTATCCATGTGATTATGCTTTCAGTGTTACCACACATTTAATAGTGCACCCCGTAGTTAAATGCAGCCAAGATCACATCTCTTTCTGGTGTCTCACTGACGGACGGGGTCATGTTTGTGCATATACAACAAAAACATTAACAATCATGTCTTGTATGACCTATTTATTATTATTATTTTGTAATAAGAGCAAAATGCCTGTGTCTTTCTTCAAGATACGGTATTGTGTTCTGTCTTTACTTCATTCCAAAATACAAGGGGCTTGACATAAGTCTTGGGCCTGACCATGAAGGACATGTCACAGAGAGCTGAAATTTTGTATAGTGTTTATTCCTTTTCAATATAGCCACCGTCTAAATTGACACACTTCTGCCATCTCTGCTTGACCTTGAAAAGACCTTGAGAGTAAAACACCCTATTTTTCAAACTAAACCAGTCATCACATGCCAGTATAACTTCTTCATCGCTATCAAAATGATTTCCTTTTAGCTGTTTTTTAATATTTGGGAATAGAAAAAAGTCTGATGGAGCCAAATCTGGTGAATATGGTGGGTGTGGAAGAATTTCAATATTCAAATCGGGCTTTGTGAGAGGGCGCATTGTCTTGCAGCAAAGGAAGATTTTGAGTGCCCTTTATCCCTCATTACCTAGTCACAACTTTCCTGTTGTATAAAATTCTATAAACTGTTCTTTCATTCAGTTTTACTCTACTAGCTATCTACACAATTGTCATTTTTCGATCCTGGTCAATGATTTTCTTCACTCTTGTTGCATTTTCATCATTGCACTCTGAGGCTGGTCTACCAAATCTTGGCAGATCAGCAACATTTGAGCGGTCGCACTTAAACTGTTGACACCAGTTTTTTACCGAAGTATATGAAGGACAAGAATCACGAAACACTGGTTCCATCTCCCTGTGTATTTCTGTAGGTGTTTTTCCCTGAAACATCAGAAATGTTATCACAGCTCTGGCCTCCTTCTTTTCCATTGTTTTGTCAAATCCTTGGATCAGCAGATCCGGTCAATAGGGTACATTGCGCCGTGCACCGTAGCGGGAAAACCCATTGAAGAAACAAACGCAAACTTCACACATTCAGTGCAAATATGATGAACTTTAAATGTGCCAAGTTTCATCTTCCTCCTGTGACTCCTTCATGGTCAGGCCCAAGACTTATGTCAAGCCCCTTGTACATCTGCTGTTATCATCACTTCTGTTATCTTCTTTAGTATTCCTTACTCCCCACCCTTTTTTCGCTATGAGTGACACTGCATGCACTTCCTGGTTATATTTCCCATGAGAGTAATGGCTGTCCAGTTCCATTTCCTTTTCTGTGTCAGGACTGAATTTGTGTTCAGAAAATTTTCATTTTGGGAAATTAAAAGCTTGAGAAAACAGTGATTGAACCACTTCCCTGATTTGCCCAAGTATATTCGGGCGTCATATTTTTACTGGAATGAACTGCCTGAGTTAACTTTGACGCTGTTCAAAATATTTGCCCGAGTAATTCATTTGTTTTTGTACATTCTGATGTGATGACGTATGGCAGTTAGGTGGCGTGATTTGTCATAGCAAGTACAAGCTTCATTGTGCCATAATTTGACTTTAGTATCTTTTGATTATTGGTGTAAAAAGCACATGTTTTTTCCCTGTATTAACTGCACATGTGTTGTTTGTATTGTTATTGATGTACATTTTTTAAATTGGAGTTTGTTTATTCATAATGGATTCCAAAAATGACATTGGACATATTTGTGAATCAGAAAGTGAAACTAGTGATAGTTCTGATTAGATATAAGTGATCATCAATCAATACCCATTAGCTCCCCGAGGAGTATAGGCCTTCAACAAACACTTACCAAGTCTTCCTTATTTCACACCATTGTCGCGCCGGTAATAAAAGACACTAATCTTCACAAGCAATAAGTGAAGATGAGTGTCTTTTATTACCGGCATGACAATGGTGTGAGATAAACACAAGGATTCAGCTAAGTCAACCACATTTTTTTTCTTTTTTGCAACGTGTATAAAACCTCTCTTTATATCAAAAAGTATATAAATACAAATATATTTGCACAAAGATGCATTTTATTTTATTTTTAATATGTACAGCAGAAAACTTACTTAGTACAACTCACTTAGTCGTTCCTCTTTTACCGTGAGGTGTAGAGGTTTGGAAGAGAGAGCGCCATACTATCTTATCAGCTGTCTTCCTCCTGGCCTGGTTCCACTCTAGTCCTCGATCCTTCAAAGATTGTCTAATGTCCTCCCAGCGGACTCTGGAGGTCTGGATCCCTGGCTCTTAGTTTCCCATGCTTGTCATGGTAGCCAATCTTCTCCCATTCTGCAGACATGGCCAAACCATCTTAGTTAGGACTGTTCTACTTGGGTCTGCAGGGGTTGGGATTTTAGGCCTTGGTGTATCGTCTGGGTGCGGACCATGTCTCTTCTTGTTACTTCAGTCATCTTCCTCAGATACCTCATTTCTGAGGTTTGGATCTGGCTTTTGTGGCAGTCGAAAAACAATAAATAACAAACCTGACATTTTTCTGCAAAAATACCTGACGACGGAATTGGTTAAAAAAAGACAAAAAGGGACATATTAAATATAACCATTCTCTAGGAGATTCTTGGTGCTCCGTTATGCATCGAATACTTAACAAGTAGATCGCGGCATGTTTTATATATCTCGTTAGAAATTAACCAGATAAGTGAGTTACAAGAGACATCATCATCATGTAAAACAAATTGCTACAGACACATGTACAGCGTGTGGAAAGCCTGAGGGAACAGTGGTCCTGTTAATTCTTTATCTTGTCAGTGACACCCGGGGACTACACAGATCTTAGATATAAAAGGGAGGATTTTATCTTTCGACCAGTCTATTTTAAATTCAAGATTGCCTCTGGGTTCATCTTCTAGCGCTGGTAGAATAGTTCAAAATGTTCAGCATTTTGTGCCAAATTTGTGAATAAAGGCTGGTTACTGGACGCTCAAAAAGTGCCAAAATCTGGAGGTAAAAATGTTTTGTTTTTTCATTTATAACAGCTGCATCTGAAACATTGTTCTTTTGTTTAATGGTGCTAATGTCTTGAGGGATAGTATCTTTCATTTCGGTAGGATTTTGAGACCTTAGTCTCTTCTGATCAATGAAGTCATTCATAATGGATGTTGCTTTCTCAGCTTTATTATCATCCATCACAAATTTATCAACCTCGTCTAATGTGTCACCTTTCTCTTTGTCGTGCTTAGTGAAAGCTTCATTGACTTTGCAACCAACAAATGTTGTGTCAAGTTTGTTTATACTGTTTGTTTCAATTTGATTCATTCTTCCATTTTCATCTTGGCTTATTTCATTGTCTTTGTTCAAAGGCACATATATCCTAGAATTCACTCCATAACCTTCCATATTGTTATTAATGAGCTGGTCAAACAGAAACCCATCCACTATCCCACCTCGTAAGGATGCTCTCACATTCTCCATAAATTCAGTTTCGTTCATAGGACTTCCATCAAATACTGGACTGAGAGCATCTTCAGGGTTTGGGTGATGAAAGAGGTAGAGAACGGCCATGATGCAACCATCCAGTCCTACCCCAGGCTGCCAGTCGCTGTCCAGTAGATTCACACACACCTCATCTTCGATACAGCCTATATCAATATTTGGATGATAGATTGAGTTGAGGCATGTCACATTAGGGGCTTTCGCAGGGTATGTTTCAGGGACAGAAACCTGAAAATGGAAGAAAAATATGTATATAAATTTAGATCCCCTACACACTAATTTAATTTATAACCCTCCGCTCCCCAAGGAGCATAAGCCTTCAACAAACACATGCCAAGTCCTCCTGTCACGTGCCATCATCTCAAGCTCTTTCCACGTTCTCCTATCAGCAGGTTTCCTCAGTGTGTGTCCTATCCACCGCCATCGTCTTCTTCTCATCTCTAGTTCCACTGGCACTTGTCTAGTTCTTGTCATCAGTTCCATATTGGTAACCTTGTCATACCATTTTAATCCTTCTATTCTGCGCAAGTACCTCTACACCTCACGGTAGAAGGGGAATGACTAAGTAAGTAAGTAAGTCTATTCTGCGCAAGCACCCGTTTATGAAAGTCTGTAGCTTTTTGGCTGTCTTACTGAAATGTCTGTAACCAACAATCACAAAATCCTGTCAGCTTTTCAGGGAAGTACGAAAAAGGCATACATTGCGCAGTGAAAGCTGAATTGAACACCTATCCAAAGAATGCGCACGCCTTGCAATCTTTTAATGGAAATACGGAAATGGTGCACATTATACCGTGAAAGCTAAATTGACCATCTATATTACTGCCAAGATATGTGTACGATTACAAGAGCATGTCTGCCTTTGCATGTTTTCATGGTGCATTGACCATAAGTCATGATACATGTGACTACATAGATTCAATGAAGTTGAAATAGAATGGAAAGAAATAAAATGACTACAGGAGAATTAGTGCCGTCATCAGGACATGCAGCAGTAACAGCACACCAAAATTATTTCCCCTTGTGTTTTGGTGGGTAACTAGCTCGTTAACTACTATCCTATATATAAAATCCCAGCTTTTTCTGTCAGTACATAACGCTAAGGGAAGCAACTTTGGTTGAAAGTTAGACATTAATTGTATAGTTTCCCTTATATGTACTCTCCCGAAAATAATAACACTTACCAAAGAAGAATGCGCTATTGACGGTGTGCACAAAAATATTTATAGAATGTGTGATCCCGTATACACACATTGGGATCGCTACGTTGTACTACTAACAGGAGGAAGCAATTCACTTTCTTCTGGCGGGTTGCGAGAAGAAGAATGCTGTTATATATTGTGAGAGCATTTTAACGTCAGATGTCAAACAAATATAAAAAAAAAAAAAATACTTTTGAATAAGTAAAATTGCCGTTAGGTATTGAAGCTTTTGAATTTAATTCCCGTCTTATGGCGGGCTTTTACACTAGTATTTTATAATTGCCTTCTGAGTAAATTATTAATATTTTTTTTTTTTTTTAAAGAATTTCACAACGTCCGATTGGCAGAGTGGTTTGTCTCTAATGACAAAGTTGTTGGGTTCCTGGTTCAATGCCTGGTAGCGCTACTGTCCAGTCGACTGAGCTGTAAATGGGTACCTGGTTCTTCTCTAGAGTTAAGGAAAACAAAGGCTGCGAGAAAAAAGACTGGTCACCCCATCTCAAAACAGCTGAACCTAGAATAGTGAAGTCTCTAACACTTAACTTACCATACAACAGTATCTGCTATGAGACTTAAAGAATAGAAAAACAAAAGAAGAATCCCGCTATTTCTATACATGATTATATATAAATGTTTTTCTTTTAAAAAATGATGAGTTTATGGTAATCGGTAGCAAAAGGATAGTCTGGCGCTCTCTCTTCCAAACCTCTACACCTCACGGTAGAAGGGGAACGACTAAGTAAGTAGCAAAAGTGTGTATGGTGAACAGGGTCCTGCAGGAACCTAACCCATTTTTTCCCATAGGATCAATGGTTCCGTATACGTGATTTCCGTATTCAGAGGGTTTTCAAGGAACCTAACCCCTGCAAATAGTGAGCATTGACTGTACACTGACTTTAAGAAGGGGTCCGTAGCCTTCACTGGACAATCAAAGGGCTCCATAACCTTTACCGGACAATTAGATGGGTCCATGGTACAAAAAAAAAAGGTTATGACACTCTGGACTAGAGAATGACCGAGTTGGGAATAAGATGCTGGTGTTTGATAGGACACATACTGAGGAAACTTGTTGGTAGCTTTGCAGGGCTGTCCTCGTTTTAGAATTTCACTGTAAGAGAAATAGGAGACCTGAAAAGATTCGGAGAAGGGAACTGGGGACAAACATAAAAAAAAAGATAAAGAAAACAACGAAAGACTGGATGACATAAAAGAAAGGTTTTATACGAATTTGTTGAAGGGTTATGCTCCTTAGGGAGCTCACGTGTGATGATGATGATATGGTTGATGCCCCCTCCTCCAAAGACGTATGAGTTAGCTTTAGCCAGTCTCATTAAGGGGGAAAATGTGACTACATGATATCTGTATTTTTGTTTGTTTTTAAACTCTGGATCAGCATATGACCATCACCAGTGCCATTCCTAGAAAAGCTCTATGGAGATGTCAGCAGCCTTAGACTGACCACTTCTGACTTCTGAGGGTGAACGAAGAAGAATAAACCCTGGACCAGCTCCACACAGAATCACACATTTGTTTGTATTTAAACTCTAGATCAGCTCCACACAGAATCACACATCTGTTTGTTTGTTTTTAAACTCTAGATCAGCTCCACACAGAATTACACATATGTTTGTTTGTATTTAAACTCTTGATCAGCTCCACACAGAATCGTCTTGAGTATTCAGAATGAACATAAAAAACAAACAGAGGGACACCTGGGATAGGTAAATAATAAACAAAAATGGGCATGTTGCTGGCACTTGTGAGATATAAATAGAAAACTATTACACGTTTGATCTATGCAAGGGGATCATATTTTTAAATACTTTTTGAGGTTGTGTATTGTATGAAAGAATGGTTAACAATTTAATCTACGGAAGCCTCGTATTTATGTATCCACACATATACCATACGTATACATATAACCCCATTTTTTTTTTTTTTTCCGTAACCAGCGGCACTTGGGCTTTCAGCCCTTCGGCCCAATGACATGTCATTGCGAGGCTGGGGAACCTGAGGACTTTCCTTCCAACCCGGTCAGGAGCTTCGCTCCTTTCCATCCACAGAGGGTTTATCACAGGAGCCGTTCAGGCTATTCAGTCAAATTTCCGGCCGTAAACATTTCTTCAAACGCCGACGCCCGGGTTTGAACCATGAACACCTGGTCGCCAGTACAACGCCGAAGCCATTACACCAGCGCGGCTCCCAATAACCCCATTTAAGTGCACAATACTATGCCATGACGAGGAAAAAAAAAACTAGTCGGAGTCAGACCAAGAGGCAAATGGACAGACATTGTGCAACACGGGCTCACCGCATCGGGAGTGCAACACACTTGATTCAAGAACGCAAACTTCAGCTCCCCACTACGCTTCACCGAATGCGTGGAGAGAAAAAGTAAAGTACTCCATACTGATCTGGAGTAGAAAGAGGACATCACAAATTAAAGACCCAGGAAATGCACAGAATTGATCACCAAAGCCTCTCGCCATGGCACTGGATAATGTTTATAAAGGGAAATAAGCGATGCTGAACAAGAAATTCAAATAAATCTCTCACCTTAAATTTGCAGGTTGCACCTTTGTAACAGCCGTCATCTGGGGTTATGAAAAGGTAAAATGCCCTTTCTTGGTCACAGCTATGGTCAATTCTCGCTTGGCCACATGTCAGCTTGTCTATTGTTCGTGTAAGTCGATATAACTCCTTGACATATGCGCGATCTGCGTCTGCCATAACTTACGAGGAAGCAGCAGACGATGAAAAAACGTAGTGAATGATCGGCTTGTTAGGCCTATCTATATTGCATGAATTCCTTTTTATGACACGATTGTGGATTACTCTACAGCCAAATTTTTAAAAGCAAACGATATCCAGTAAAAGGTTCGATGTTTTCACTAGCAACCCTTTCAAGCAGCCTTGGGAATTTTGCTACGAGTACGATGCATTAACTATTGTGATGTATGCACTTCATTAAGCTGGGTAAAATCAAATGGCTACTGCATTTTTGCATCAAAAGCTGTTTAATGCACTGTCATGTTCATTCTCGAATAATCTTCCTTGCGGCTGGACCTCTTAAACCGCAGCTACTTTTATTGTTGTTAAAACACTTGCAATGCTTGTGAAATACTCCGATAGTGCATGGTGAAACGTGCGGTATTTATAGTAACAAGTAATGTCTAAATTTAGTTTGAGTTAACCGGGTAGGCCCGAGTGATGCAACTGTTGGCTCATTGCTCCCACTACGGAATATCTTAATATTAAAATAACAGTTTTTAGTTTTAATAACTGAACTTATCCACAAATGGGCAACATCCTAACATCTCCTAACTTATTCTTATTTTTTTCTTGACCACTGTTGGTGTGGCCGCGTTGATATATATATATATATATATATATATATATATATATATATATATATATATATATATATATATATATATATATATATATATATGACGTCCAGGCCGGGTCATGCTGCATGGGCAACAGCTTGATCTAACATTGCCCAACCTCGTGCCACCGAAAGTTATTTCGGGAGGTACGCTCCTTTGGTCAGAAATGACTGATAAGGAAGATCATATATATATATATATGGGAGCCGCGCTGGTGTAATGGCTTCGGCGTTGTACTGGCGACCAGGTGTTCATGGTTCAAACCCGGGCGTCGGCGTTTGAAGAAATGTTTACGGCCGGAAATTTGACTGAATAGCCTGAACGGCTCCTGTGATAAACCCTCTGTGGATGGGAAGGAGCGAAGCTCCTGACCGGGTTGGAAGGAAAGTCCTCAGGTTCCCCAGCCTCGCAATGACATGTCATTGGGCCGAAGGGGCTGAAAGCCCAAGTGCCGCTGGTTAAGGAAAAAAAAAAAAATGTATGTATATATGTATGTATATATGTATGTATGTATATATGTATGTATGTATATATATATATATATATATATTTATATATATTGTTGAGTAAGTTTGTTAAATAAGAGGCAGTTTCTTCAATAATAGCACTATTTGTAGTGCGAAAATACCATTTGCAGTAACAAGACAAACTCTTATCTACATAATCACTATCCTTAAATGTTTACACTAAATTTTTAAAAAAAATGCTTCTGATCTAACTGAAGAACTATGCCGATGGTTGAAGGAGCGTGAAAACGTAGCAAGCATGGAAGAAAGAAAAAAGTATGTTGTTGGTGCGGGTGGCCTTCAGGCCTCTTCTCCTGCATGTTTCGGCTGTTTACTGCGCCATCTATCGTTCTATTCGTTTACGTTCTCTTTACTTTCCCTGATACCACAGCATGTATAATTGCTTTGCTAGCTGAATAGTGTGAAACTACGAAGAAGCTTCGCGGAACAGAAACGAAAACAGAAACTGGTGCTCCGCGAAGTTAAAATACAATCTCTATGCAGTACAGGCATACCTCGCTTTATTGCGCTTCGGCGCCCCCGGCCCCCCCCCCCAATTATCCAATTATTCATCTTTATTTATTAGAACGTGCCTTCTTCTTCCGATAGATTTTAGCTCTCCACCAGCAAAAAGATTAAGATTCGCGGAAGGCTTAGATGATGAAGATTAGCATTTTTTTTAAGCAATATAGTATTTATTTTACAGTACGGTACATTGTTCTTTTTAGACTTAATGCTATTGTGCACTTAATAGACATCGTTTACATGATTTTAGGCTTTTATATGCACTGGGAAGCCAAAAATAAATGGGAATGACCCGCTTTATTGTGATATTCGCTTTATTGCGGTGGTCTGGCACCGAACCCGCAATATCTCCAAGGTATGCCTGTATTGCTAATCGCCTAAGTGCAACATCTGTAACGAGCAATTAATTAATCCAATAAGCTTTTCGGGAAAAACACAGAAATGTTACGCACTGCACAGTGAAAGCTAATCTGAACACCAGTGATAAGAGCAAGCAGTATTAGGGAGCCGCGCTAGCGTAGTGGTTACAACACCGCTCTGGCGACCGGGTGATACAGGATCAAACCCGGGCGACGGCATTTGAGGATTTTTCGTCGACCGGGATTTGGACTGGATTAACTCGAGACCTGGCGAGGACATTTGAAGGAGTGTCGTCGACCAGGGACTGGCGGCTCCTGAGCCGACCCAGCTGCAATGGGTACCTCCGAAATCGGCGAGTATTTGCCTGAATGGCGAGGGACACCTGTCTCTGTACAAGAAATAAAGGGATACTCACGTAAAATCAATGTCAGGTTAGACATAAATAATAACCTGAGATTTCGCCTCGAGTATTAGCGGGCGTACGAAAAAAAAAAGCAGTATTTAAATTTGTTCATGGTGCATCGGCCGTAAGTCAAGATAATTTTGATCCAATGAAGTTGAAATGGAATGGAAAGGAATTGAAGCACCACAGGAGAGTTGGTGACGTCATCAGGACATGCAGCAGATAGAGCATAATATTATTATGTCCCATCATATTTTGGCGGGTTACTTGCACGTAATTATTCGAGTTTTTTTTTCTTATTTACTATTTAACATCTATATGGATAAGATTATTTCAGAAGCACACCCAGAATTTACCCGTGTGTCACAAAATTAACCGTGATACAACGGTAAAATATCTCCAATGATACAACGTAGGGATAAAAACTAATGCGTAAGCTGCTAGAATACATGATCGCCCACGCCGCGGGTCATCACCCGCCATGGAAATTAAATTGTTAGACTTGAAGGCAAAACGGAACGGGATGAGAACGGAGATCAAAAGGAAAAATCTGACTCAACGCGTGCTTGAAACTAGCAAGGCTAAGAGACGCAATGTTTTTTTGTGAAACGCAAGTAAATGGCACTTTTGAGTAGGATATTTGAATTTGAAAAAGAAAAGGCAGTGATTGGCCATAGATGGATATATTATCGGCGCTCAGACGCGCATTTTGTGCCATTCATTATAAGTTGTCCTAGTAGACACAGTGAATTATTAAGTGGTGTAATTCCCAGAAGCTATTGAAATATTTAGAGGGACGCCATCCTAAGGCCAGCAGCTCAGCTGAGTTTTGCTAACATTTAACTGTGTTCTATATTCATAATTCTGGTAAGACTGAAATTATTTCTTTGTACATTTTAATATTTGTTTAAGGTTTCGAGTGATTTGATACTGCAATAGCATAATCTGTCCCTTACAACAAGTAAGGATTCGCTCTAGACCCCCCCGCCCCAGTTCAGGGTCTAGAGACAAATAAAATACATAAACTCCAGCAAGGATTATGAAGGACAGATCCAGTGTTGAGATCAGTGAAACATATCACCTATCCTATTCTATGGCAGGAAGCTAATGAACATATTTCAGAATACGTAGTCTGGGAGAACTTATCCTATGTGAAACCAACTTGGTAAGATGTGTTGTTTGGTCAGAAAGATCTGACCCGTCTATGTGGTGTTGTTGTTGTGTACGATGGATGGGTTTGAAAAAAAATCGAAAAAAGGTGATTCGTCTTACGAGGACAAAAGACAAAGAAAATAGTCTACGTTACGGCCACAAGGCCTTCGTCAGGAAAGGAAAGAAAGTGAAGGCTAGATAGGACACATAAAAACTAAATAAAATAAAAACTGGGTACTTCCCTGAAGGCAAGAACCGAAATTCTATCAAAATCGCTGTCTGTTTGTAAGCGCGTGGCTGAACAGAAAAATGACTTCCGCTGTTGTTGTGTAGTGTTGTGTCCAGAAATGGTTAGAGGATGGAATTCTGACACATGACTAATACTTTGATTACAGAACTGTGAGTTTCAGTTGGCACCACTGTGGTGTCAAATGAGTTGTTGAATATTACCAGAGTGGACCCGTGCAGTAACATTTTGTCAGAGCAGCCTATTATTGCCCCCAAGCACGGAGAGGTGGGGCCACCAGACTTCTGATATTGCCCCCAAGCACGGAGAGGTGGGGCCACCAGATCTCAGCACCAGAGCTACACCTTCAAGCTACGTGAGCGTCTGGTCTGCTGAGAATTCACCAACTCAACTTATTTGCTAACACACCCATAAATTTCCATCAAATAACTGGACAATGTGTAGTCACCATAGACAGGGAGTGATGAGGCCACCCCAACAGCACATCCATTAAATGTTCTCCCAAAATAGATTACAACTATAAACAGTAATAATATTAACTAGTCTAGTAACATATATGTACACACCTTGCATTTATTATGTAATATTCATGCATTTCTTTCATAATTGCTAAACCTTTCATATGTTCTGGCCAAAATAAAACCTTGGTTCAGAACAAATAAATGTAAGAAAATTACTATCCAATTTTTACACACTTGAGTTAGTTCAGTGTATTATAACATTTATTAATATTATTAGACTTAGTAAATATCTGTGTGTGTGTGTATGTAAACTACCACAACACATTACATATCATTACCCTAGACATTTAACGTAGCCACATTCATTAGTAAAAAAAGATAGGTGTGAGGTCGTAGTGGTAGCAAGAAGGGCCTTCTGACAATTCACAGCTACATTTTATCTCAGGAGCCTTCACAGCTGACCTCATGCATCACACTTAGTAATATCACCATCACACAATACCATCAAACCCACTACACCGTGTACTTCCTGGGGGGGGGGGGGGGGGGGGGAATCTGAGGGGTTAATGAAAGAATAGGGCTACTAATCCCACACGAGACGTCGAATATGAAGCTGAGTATAGGGCTGGCAACCTTATCATAGAAGACACATTGCTACTGAAAGCACTGCTCCAAGAGCACATACATGCTTTGGCACAGGCTTCCTGCAAGGCGGCCCCAGCTGTAGTGGTAGCTGTATGCTCCATAAGGAGCGATAATGATGAATACAAAATCAGATGATCAAAGCCCAGTACATATTGGCGTTAAAAGATTTAACACATTATCAACATTGTTCCCCCCAATTTTCATCTGGCAACCATGAAGTGTTCTACGAGGCGTGTTCAAATGCAACCCGACCATGCTGCGCCAAGTGGACATTCGTAGAAGGAGCATGATGACGTCACATCTGACGTAATAAGCACATACGAATGTACAAGTGTGTAAGTGTTCATTCTCCTAGTATTCATTGGTTGTGCTGCAGACCGTTAAAATAATGGCCTGTGTGATAAGGAATCCGTCCAAGGTCGATCAGCGAGCGGTGAATTCAGTTCCTAACAGCCGAAGGATGTCGACATTCATCGCCGAATGAAAGCAGTGTATGGTGACAAAAGTGTGTCTAAGACTACAGTGAAATACTGGGCACGAATGTTTCGAGAAGGACGTCAGTTAACAAAAGATCTTCCGCGGCCAGGTCAGGTGCATATTGTTGCGACAGAAGAAGCCATCGCCGAGATTGATGCAGCAATACGGGTGAACCGTCGTCGGAGCTTACGTTCGCTAGCAGAGGAATTCGCTGTGTCTCTTGGGACAGTTCAAATGGTGGTTTGGAAGAAACTGAAGTATCGAAAGGTGTGTTCACAATGGGTCCCACGGATGCTGACCGATCACCATAAGGAAGAACGCATGGGGTGGAGTTTGAACCACCTGCTGCGTTACGAAGAGGAGGGTGATGCATTTCTGTTGCGCATAGTGGCATTCGATGAGCCGTGGTGCCACCACTTTGAGCCGTGCAGCAAATCAGCGAGCATGCAATGGAAACATCCCGGATCACCAAAACCCAAAAAATTCAAGTCACAGATTTCCGCCGGTAAGGTTATGCTGACCGCATTTTTTGACCATGAAGGGCTTCTATTGGTAGACTTTAAAGAGCCTGGCGTGAACATCAATGCCATCCGCTACAAAGACACACTAGACAACCTGCATACAGCCATCAAGAATAAACGACCCGGCATGCTTTCGCGTGGTGTGATTCTGTTGCACGACAATGCTCGTCCACATGTTGCGAACATTGTGCAGGAAGCGTTACCAAGGAAAAGGTGGGAAGTTCTGCCACACCCAGCCTACAGTCCCGATCTGTCACCATGTGACTTTCATTTGTTCGGACCCTTAAAAAAATCTCTAAAGGGACAACGATTCGACTCCGATGCAGACGTCAGGGCCTCGGTGACCAAATGGTTCAATAAGCAACCAAAGTCATTTTTCTCGGACGGCATCCGCCGTCTACCCAAGCAGTGGGATGCGTGTCTGAATGCCTATGGTGACTATTTCTAAAGAACCCCAGTGGGTACTTGCTTCATAACAATTGCTGTATTTAATTCTACTACTCCTGCTGATGTACCTTACATATATTTGTTATAAAGCTACTGGGACGGGTGTCATTTGAACACACCTCGTAGTATCGGCCAAGAATTTTCAAAGACTGGTAGAATGAGGAGAAATATAAACAAGATGTCAAACATCGAAACACGTGAAATACCAACCAGTTCAACTGCTCAGGCACCCACACACCTGCATGGAGACTTAGCGACAACTGATAAACAGCATATTCATACCAACTCTTTGTTATTAGTGTCAAACATGACCACTAACTAAAGGTAAGAAGGAGATCACATCGTACGACATAAGATGTCTTGGAAATGCTACAAATGTCAAAATAAGTGACAGAAGGAGACACGATAAAGTTGGGAGGGGGTTACTCTGGTACCCATTTCATGAGGCTGGGTCGACCCCGGAGCCGTTTGTGGTCTAAAAAATCCCACCTCAACTGAGGATTGAACCATGGACCACCGAGCTAGGAAGCCAGTGCACTAACCACTGTGTTACCGCGGCTCCTAAGAAATATGAACGGGAAAGAAAATCACTCATAGAATATTTGAAAGCACAAAATTCTTCATCCGTTAAAAAAGGACTATATCGACAAAAAAGTATAAAACTGTGAAGGAAACCTCGTCAGGATAAACATCTGTCAGTCAGCAAGCAGCACGTGCCAAACAGAGGTAGCCAGGAATAGCAGCTTGCAGACTACAAGACGGATCTCATCATCATCATCTCAACCCATAACCCGTCATGGGTCGTAGGGGTGCCATGGTGGAAGCATCAGCAGACAGGGTCCTCCACTGCTCTCTATTCTCAGCAATGCGTACAAGTGTGGAGAAACCGTGTCCTGCCCATTCTTTGATGTTATCAGCCCAGGATTTTCTTTGCCTTCCTCTTCTCCGTTTACCTTCGACTGTTCCCTGGAGGACCGTTTTCGAAAGAGAGTCATGACGAGTTACATGCCCAAACCAGGCAAGCTTTCGACGTTTCACTATTGACAAAAGTGGTTCTTGGTGGCCTGCATAGGTGTTTATCTTCTCTCTAACATAGACATTTGTTTTGTGCTCTTTATAGCAAATGCGCAAAATTCTTCTATAACATTTATGCTCGAAAGCCCGAATCCTTCGCTCCGTATCTGCAGTGAGTGTCCAGCCCTCACACCCATACAAGAGAATAGATAATACAAGTGATTTGTATAATTTTATCTTCACAGGAAAACTGATGTTACTTTTCCAGATCACATTCAACCTTGTCATGGCAGCTGAGGCCATCTCAAGTCTTCTCTTGATTTCTTTATTTGATCTTCCATCACTACATATAGTGGACCCGAGATATTTAAAGGTGTTAACTTCTTCTAACGTTTGCCCATGTCGTGGTTGAGTTAGAGTGTAGAGTATTTGTCGAGTTGGACAACTGTAGTGAAATCGACAAGGGATAGTGGACTGACAGAGTTATAGATTACACTTTAGATAAGGTGTAAATAGAAGATGGACTTGAGACAACCTGGAAGAAGATTTATTCAAATGATCTCTCTCTCCAAGCCTCAACTCACTTATGTCTGTCTAAGCACCTCCTGCTCCCTCTCTTTTCTCTTATCATACATAGAGATTATAGTAAAGAGCTAAAAACAAGTTACTTATGGATGAAAGGGTCGTGAACAGCGCATTAATAAATGTGTAAAATTTATTAAAGAAGAAAAGCATGAAAATAATGCATATCATCATACACAGCATAAAATTACATCAATAATCAACTAATCATCAATAGTCATCAATAATCATATACACCAACAACCACACACACAGATCACCATTCATAAAACCTGTAGAACACAGAGAGATGAAATAACTGAGTGTCAGCCCGTCCGTTTTCGGGACCATATGAAATAGTCCGGACAGTGTGTTACTTGTAGATCCTTCGTGAGGGACTATGCCTACAAAAACTGTCCTTGTTGGTACTATCATTGGTGATTCCTCCCTAATTGCGCGAGGTGGGCTGGAAGACTCTATTTATCTCTTGCTGACCAAATACGAACTGAGCGACAGCCTGTCTGTTGTTTTTCGTGGGACCAAATGTGCTAGCTCCAGAAAGTGCATTACTCGTAGATCCTTCGTGAGGGACTAGCCTACAAAACTTTCTTTGTTGGTGCTAAACGTTGGTGACCGCTACTCGCGAGAGGGGGCTGGAACTCTGTCCATAGATGGCTGCTCATACGTGCGAGGTTTTAAGTATCCAGAAAAATACACCAGAAGAAGTCACTTGAGGACAAAGAGTCCCAGGCGCGCTTATCCGGCGCTAGGCTCTTGCGTGCTGGGTAGTAAATCCTGTTTAAACTGGTTTGGCTGTGGTTTGCTGAGTGCCCCGTTTAGGCACAAAAAAGGCGGGTGATATGGAATTCTGCTATAGGCATGCTGAGCGGGTTTGATATTCTGGAAGCCGCAATGCTCTGGCTGGTAATCCAATAGGCGAGTAGAGAACTACTACTGCGGTTGGCGATTCCAGATTTTGCGTTGACTCCGTTGCACTGAGTGAGCTTAACTTGGCGTTGACAAAAGGGGTTTTGATTCAGGAACGGGGTGTGACACTCGTGGGGCTAGATATCCTCAGAATCCCTCTAGCTGACTGGAAACTAGACTAGCAATTCGGTATCCCCTGAAACTGAGACCGAACAGAGAACCCTTTTACATCAAGCAAATAATAAATCACACTAACTTTATACAGAAAGTTTCGCTCCACTATGGGATTAAATTTATTGTAGTTATTGCTATGATAGTTTAGGGCTGTCTTTAACCATGTCTCCTGTTCCTTAAAAATATCAATTATCAACACGCGCCCGCATAGACTTAATATCTTTTGCACACCCAGGTACCTGTCAGTAACTGTTCTGACAGCAACAATCTACTCCTCTTCTCCCAATCTCAACATACAGGAAACCTAACCTGTAGTTACAGTTAAATGAATATGCTTATTCATCTTACAACATTAAATGAATTTACATAAACAGATTACAGCATTTGACATTACACAAATAAATCATATGTCCCTTTTGGGGAAACAAAATATTAATATCCCACAAATGAATACATAGAAAATGCAATGTTCTAGCTATAATAATACAGTTGTGGCTGAACCATAAGATATAATTATATCTATGCCTGGTGACTGCTTTCAGTGAAAGTTATAGACTAGTGCCTAGCCACACAAGTAAGCATAAAATGATCCTCCCTTGCCACTAGAAATATCTATCAAAAGGAATAAGTGACTATCTCCTATAATCCAGAGTTATTACCTGCATCTCACTATTCAGTTTTAAAGTGAACAATCCACACCTGACATTATCTTACAGAAATGACAGTTAATTTTGCTGACTCTTAACCCAATGGTAAGCATTCGTGGACTGATTCTACGCCTAATATCTGTTATTGTAAGTTTAACATTTAACCCATGATAAACCGTAACAGTTCAAGCACCACTTAATAGGCCGTAGACAGCGCTACCTTATCACTGAATAAATTACTAGGAGAAGTCCTCAGAAATAAATTCACTTCCCTAACAGATATATATAAAAGCTAACATGAATCTAATATTATAATTATAAGATATGTCAACTCACCCCGAAAAATGACTAGCACATAGGCAAACACATTCTAGTACTGTGTTAAAGTTTGCCTTATCTCATGATGATCATCTACGGGCCAGGAAAATTTACGAATGTCTTTGTCTATTAAAACCAGTCTACTCTTATAGATCACAAGGGACGCTCCCCCCGAACACCTGGCGTGCGTATTTCTACAGAAGTTCGGCGAAAGACGAAATCTAGAGTAAGACAAAAGAAATCGTGCGAAAGTTCCCCAGGTGGAGAAATGCATAACATTATGCTCTATCTTGTCTAAGGGGCGAAAACCCAAAGACTGACCGTGGGTTGTTATCTTCCCCTGAAACAGATCACACTCGTTACCCAGGCCTCAAAGGGTACCAGCCGCTCGTCATCAAAAGTTTTAAAGCGACCAGAGAAATTCCCCTGTTGGGACCACAGAGGGTACCCGCCGCTAACGAACCGTTTCTTTCACAGAAACCGTCTATGGCTCGTTCTAACACTTAAAGCGGACCCGAGAAATGTTTCTCTGGTCGAACAGGTGCGTTTAGATAACATTACGTCTAGCGTTAGCTGACCGCAGCTGGCCAGCGTAAACAACCTCGGGTGGGGTTGAGAAGGTGAAAAAATGTAGGTAGAATATGAAAGAAACGAAAATACAAAATGTCTCGGAAAACAGAACATATAAAGGAGTAATCAAATTATGGACAAGATGGTAAAATAAATTATCTTTCACGTGACAAGTGCCCCCCCTTTTAAAGTTCGAGGAATACGGACAAAATGACAGTAATTTATCTTTTCCATCGTCTTTTGTTACCTGTCATTGGAGCATCCTATACTCATAACCCAAATACGTTTCCAATTTCTGTCTGTCTGTATGAGTAGCTCCGAGTTCATTTCTTTTCTTCCCTCTGTCTAATAGACGTTCAGCGAATGGGATTTTGCGAGGCCACTGAACACTGACATAATCTGTTTCCGTGTGAACATGACCTTCCTTCCCCAATTTGCTTTGTCTGTCCATGGTCCGGAAAATTATCCGCACCTGTTGTGAGTTTCGGCCCCGCCTGAACTCACTGGCCACTGCATAGGTAATCCGCCTGTTATGTGCAGTGTAATCGTTGCTGGACTCGGGCTGTTTAATTTCCGTTATGGGTTTACCTGTCGCGGACTTGAATAACCCTGTATAGCTGCAGTCTATAGGGACTTTTCGCGCGCGTGTAACCCTAGTTGGTAAATAAAGCCGTTCGTTGGCCGAAGAAATGCTAGCATTTGTCTTCTGCCTCTCCACACCTACTCCGCTGTTTCGGCGGGAGCATTGATCAATCTTCAGACCTGTGCCGTCTAAAGGCGGGTCTGGAGATTTCCTTGCCTTGCCAGTCACAACTCTGGCTTGGTCAACGGAAATGATCAAGTTGCTCTGTAATGGCCTGGCGGAGGCGACTACTTTGCTGTCCATCAGTGGGGTTAAGACCACTGGAATAATGCGATTTGAATGAGAGAACTCAGCTGCCTGAAGCAGAGAGTAATCGATCGCATTCTGGGGTTCTACTAAATCATAACAGATCTCCGTAGCTTCTATCCGTGAAGACAGATAGGTAATATCTGCTAGTTGCAGAGTTTGTTGAGTCGCTTTCCCATTACTAGCATGACGTGAGCCAAGGCTCTCAACAATGGCTCCTTGTACAGTAGTAAGGCAGCTTTTCTCACTGTCTTCTGCCCTGAGAAGTGTGAGAGACTCAAATGGAATACCAGGGATCCCTTCGCCTGGAACCCTGTGTCCACCATAAACGTCAACTTTGCCCTCCCCTGAGGAAGTTACTGGCGTCAGTTGAACTTTGTCTTGCAATGCGAGATCCACTTCCTGGTTGACAGGCCCCGCAGACTGCATGCAAAAGACTGGACGGTTTGAGATCCCGTTAGATCGCGAAGTGCCCGAGAGAAAACTCTCGGTGTGTTTTTCCAAAGTTCCTTGGAACGGTTTGGAAAGTTTAACCCTTTTAGCAGGCGACTTATTCTTGCACCTTTTAAGCTCAGGGTGATAAGAGGAGCGGCGCCTCCATTCTACGATCGCTGAGTTGGAGGGATACGCCTCTGCATATGGTTTTTCGCTGTCCGGCCGGGAATCTTGCGAAATATAACGTGATAGGGTGTGGCTCCCTTTTCTCGACGTCACGTGTCGGTTAGGTGCTGCTCGGTCTGGAGCGTCAGAGGCTCGGGGTTCGCCGCTTGCCAGACGGGAACAATCCGTATTACAATGCTTGTTAGCACCTCTCTCACCTTTGTGCAGTTTCCATGCCTGGGAACGTTGCGTAATTTTCCCCGTGGCCTTAGGTCTGCTATCCCGACGTAAATTCTTTCCTTGTTCGGGCTTCGGATCCAAGTCCAAAGGAAAGATAATTTTCTGGAGTTGGGGTTCGGTTTTAGCAGGCAAGTTTTCTTTCATGGGCGCAAGGTTTGCAGGGGCGTTGACCGTTAAGGGCACAGTAGAAGGGGAAGTAGAGTGACTACATTTAGTATCGGTTTCCACCCTCCGAATTTGGCTATCCAGTTCATTCATTCTGATTTGGTGTAGCCTGTCCCTTTCTTGTCGCTCTATTTCCAATTGCTTGTCCCGTTCTTGTTTTTGCTTTTCCCTTTGCTTCTCATCTTCTATCACTTCTTCTACATACTGTCGGGTGAATGCTTCACTCTCCCCAGTTTGTTTACAGGACCATGCCAAGATTAAACGGCTGTCAAACCAATTGTCTACCTCGTATAGATCCTGCAGGCTTACTGCAAATTCTAGAAAGGGCTGGATTTCGCTATCCTTGTACTCCATGTACTTAGCTACCTCGAGGGCAATCCTATGCACTTTATCTAGATCGGCCATTATATCAGGGTGAGCAACCACTATAGAAGAATAGAACCTAGAGATCTTAGTTACCTAGCCCACTAGGTGCTGATTAACTTAATAATCAATAAAATCTAGGCTAGCCTGGGAACTTTAAAAAACAAGAAAGTTTGTAGCTACTCTGATCGACAAGCACAAACCCCAAAAACTCCAAAAAAATGTAAGTGATGTAAAACTTATTACTATCACTTCACCCCAGTTCTGTCAGTACTAAGCTATTGAGAGGATTGGTTACTATCATCCGAATGAACACCCTCCCTTGGTACAGATGCAAGCTAGTAACTGACTATCTGTAGCTTCTTATCTCAGATTAAAGAGCTACTCCTGAAAAAAATGAACCCTTAAAAAAAAAATTTCTGACTTTTACAACAATAGTCGTCAGATTTGTCAACCAAAAACTCAGCAGTGATACCATCAACCTTTACCAGCTGTCTCATGTGTAGCATGAACAACAAATGTAACTAAATATTTATGATTGCTGTGGAGAAAAAACGCTGTTCCGACTTCCACCCAAAAGAAATAGTTCGATATGTCTAGGGGAAAGAAATTCCTATAATCTGCCGAACACTAAACTCTAAGAATCAGAATAGAATCTTGTGAGAGATTCCTACCAGACTGCAACCTCATCTGTTGCGATTGCTGCAGATGTAGTTCAAAATTCCGCGGCGAGACCCCATTTGTCGTGGTTGAGTTAGAGTGTAGAGTATTTGTCGAGTTGGACAACTGTAGTGAAATCGACAAGGGATAGTGGACTGACAGAGTTATAGATTACACTTTAGATAAGGTGTAAATAGAAGATGGACTTGAGACAACCTGGAAGAAGATTTATTCAAATGATCTCTCTCTCCAAGCCTCAACTCACTTATGTCTGTCTAAGCACCTCCTGCTCTCTCTCTTTTCTCTTATCATACATAGAGATTATAGTAAAGAGCTAAAAACAAGTTACTTATGGATGAAAGGGTCGTGAACAGCGCATTAATAAATGTGTAAAATTTATTAAAGAAGAAAAGCATGAAAATAATGCATATCATCATACACAGCATAAAATTACATCAATAATCAACTAATCATCAATAGTCATCAATAATCATATACACCAACAACCACACACACAGATCACCATTCATAAAACCTGTAGAACACAGAGAGATGAAATAACTGAGTGTCAGCCCGTCCGTTTTCGGGACCATATGAAATAGTCCGGACAGTGTGTTACTTGTAGATCCTTCGTGAGGGACTATGCCTACAAAACTGTCCTTGTTGGTACTATCATTGGTGATTCCTCCCTAATTGCGCGAGGTGGGCTGGAAGACTCTATTTATCTCTTGCTGACCAAATACGAACTGAGCGACAGCCTGTCTGTTGTTTTTCGTGGGACCAAATGTGCTAGCTCCAGAAAGTGCATTACTCGTAGATCCTTCGTGAGGGACTAGCCTACAAAACTTTCTTTGTTGGTGCTAAACGTTGGTGACCGCTACTCGCGAGAGGGGGCTGGAACTCTGTCCATAGATGGCTGCTCATACGTGCGAGGTTTTAAGTATCCAGAAAAAATACACCAGAAGAAGTCACTTGAGGACAAAGAGTCCCAGGCGCGCTTATCCGGCGCTAGGCTCTTGCGTGCTGGGTAGTAAATCCTGTTTAAACTGGTTTGGCTGTGGTTTGCTGAGTGCCCCGTTTAGGCACAAAAAAGGCGGGTGATATGGAATTCTGCTATAGGCATGCTGAGCGGGTTTGATATTCTGGAAGCCGCAATGCTCTGGCTGGTAATCCAATAGGCGAGTAGAGAACTACTACTGCGTTTGGCGATTCCAGATTTTGCGTTGACTCCGTTGCACTGAGTGAGCTTAACTTGGCGTTGACAAAAGGGGTTTTGATTCAGGAACGGGGTGTGACACTCGTGGGGCTAGATATCCTCAGAATCCCTCTAGACGAAGAGACGGTGACATTCTTCGTCTGACTGGAAACTAGACTAGCAATTCGGTATCCCCTGAAACTGAGACCGAACAGAGACACCCTTTTACATCAAGCAAATAATAAATCACACTAACTTTATACAGAAAGTTTCGCTCCACTATGGGATTAAATTTATTGTAGTTATTGCTATGATAGTTTAGGGCTGTCTTTAACCATGTCTCCTGTTCCTTAAAAATATCAATTATCAACACGCGCCCGCATAGACTTAATATCTTTTGCACACCCAGGTACCTGTCAGTAACTGTTCTGACAGCAACAATCTACTCCTCTTCTCCCAATCTCAACATACAGGAAACCTAACCTGTAGTTACAGTTAAATGAATATGCTTATTCATCTTACAACATTAAATGAATTTACATAAACAGATTACAGCATTTGACATTACACAAATAAATCATATGTCCCTTTTGGGGAAACAAAATATTAATATCCCACAAATGAATACATAGAAAATGCAATGTTCTAGCTATAATAATACAGTTGTGGCTGAACCATAAGATATAATTATATCTATGCCTGGTGACTGCTTTCAGTGAAAGTTATAGACTAGTGCCTAGCCACACAAGTAAGCATAAAATGATCCTCCCTTGCCACTAGAAATATCTATCAAAAGGAATAAGTGACTATCTCCTATAATCCAGAGTTATTACCTGCATCTCACTATTCAGTTTTAAAGTGAACAATCCACACCTGCCATTATCTTACAGAAATGACAGTTAATTTTGCTGACTCTTAACCCAATGGTAAGCATTCGTGGACTGATTCTACGCCTAATATCTGTTATTGTAAGTTTAACATTTAACCCATGATAAACCGTAACAGTTCAAGCACCAATTAATAGGCCGTAGACAGCGCTACCTTATCACTGAATAAATTACTAGGAGAAGTCCTCAGAAATAAATTCACTTCCCTAACAGATATATATAAAAGCTAACATGAATCTAATATTATAATTATAAGATATGTCAACTCACCCCGAAAAATGACTAGCACATAGGCAAACACATTCTAGTACTGTGTTAAAGTTTGCCTTATCTCATGATGATCATCTACGGGCCAGGAAAATTTACGAATGTCTTTGTCTATTAAACCCAGTCTACTCTTATAGATCACAAGGGACGCTCCCCCCGAACACCTGGCGTGCGTATTTCTACAGAAGTTCGGCGAAAGACGTAATCTAGAGTAAGACAAAAGAAATCGTGCGAAAGTTCCCCAGGTAGAGAAATGCATAACATTATGCTCTATCTTGTCTAAGGGGCGAAAACCCAAAGACTGACCGTGGGTTGTTATCTTCCCCTGAAACAGATCACACTCGTTACCCAGGCCTCAAAGGGTACCAGCCGCTCGTCATCAAAAGTTTTAAAGCGACCAGAGAAATTCCCCTGTTGGGACCACAGAGGGTACCCGCCGCTAACGAACCGTTTCTTTCACAGAAACCGTCTATGGCTCGTTCTAACACTTAAAGCGGACCCGAGAAATGTTTCTCTGGTCGAACAGGTGCGTTTAGATAACATTACGTCTAGCGTTAGCTGACCGCAGCTGGCCAGCGTAAACAACCTCGGGTGGGGTTGAGAAGGTGAAAAAATGTAGGTAGAATATGAAAGAAACGAAAATACAAAATGTCTCGGAAAACAGAACATATAAAGGAGTAATCAAATTATGGACAAGATGGTAAAATAAATTATCTTTCACGTGACAGCCCATTTAACGTAATGTTGGTCGGAACATGTTTCTTATGGCTATTCACCAATATCTTGCTTTTTTCTATATTAATTTCCATCCCATATGTTCTTGTTACTTTCTCCAGTCTAGAGGTAAGGTCTTGAAGTTCTGATTCTGTTCCAGCTATCAGATCAATATCATCAGCAAAACGTAGATTACACAGAGGTCGGCCTCCAATCGATATGGTTGATTTATAATCGTAGAGAGCCTCTTGCATAATATGTTCTAGATATATATTAAAGAGCACTGGTGACAGGATACATCCCTGGCGAACTCCTACAGTTGTTTTGAAAAATTCTCCAATGTCGTTGCTTGCAAAAACAGCACTGCTTGCGTCCTTGTATAGTGCTTCAATGATATCTATGATGTTGGTATCAAAATTGAATTTTCTCATTATTTGCCATAAGCCTTCATGCCAGACTCGATCGAAGGCTTTTGTGAAATCGATGAAGTTATGGTATAAATCTTGTTGATGCTGGAGATGTTTTTCGATCAGTAATCTAATATTGAAGATTTGTTCTGAGGTACCTCTTTTTGGTCTAAAGCCAGCCTGTTCCTCTGACAAGATTTCTTCTGATTTCTGTTTTATTCTGTTCAAAAGTATCCTTAACATCACCTTACTTGGATGACTAATAAGGCTAATGGTTCTGTAGTTCTTGCACATTTTTTAGATTTCCTTTCTTTGGAAGCGGTATTACTAATGACTGCGTCCATTCTTTTGGCCATTTTTTTTTGTACTCCATATCTTCTGGCAAATTGTTGTCATGATTTTTACTATATCTGGTCCTCCATATTTCAAGAGCTCTGCTGGTATATTATCCACACCCGGTGACTTCCCTCCTTTCATCGAACATATAGCCTCTTCCACTTCTTCCCGTAGTATTGCTGCATTTCCGAGTTCTCTGTTTTCGCACTTAATGTTGTTTAATATGCCTAAGTCAGTGTCAAGTTTACAGTTATATAATTCTTTACAATATTCTGTCCACCTCCTCATTACAGCTGTTTTTTCATTGAGCAGAGCCCCATTGCTATCTTCTATGACAGTTACCCTGGGCTGTTGGGGTTTTGATAGTCTTCTTAATGTGTCAAAAGTTGCCTTGCTGTTACCTTTTATTAGCCCCGTATTAATGGACTCACATTGATCAGCTACCCATTTTTCTTTGGCCTGTTTCATTTTCTTTCTAATATTTTTATTCACCATACTGTATTGCCATGCTGCTTCAGGAACCTCTTTCTTAACCTTTTTCATTTCCCGCCGTGTATCACATAACTTCAGAATGTCATCCGTAACCCATGGTTTGTTTATTTTCTTTCTTTTACCAAGTATTTCTGTTGCTGATTCAATGAGCATGTCTTTCATGTTCTCTGTGATTGAGTTGATATCATCCTCCAAAAAGTTGAGAGCTGCGAATTTTCCTCCAACAGTTGCCTCAAAGATTCCCGCGATTTCTGGATCTTTCAATTTGTCTAAATTGAATCTTAACCGAGAACATCTGTTTTGATTATAGTTCTTTTTGAGTTTAAGCTTGAGCGTCATCAATACCATGTCGTGATCACTACCAATGTCGGCGCCAGGAAAAGTCCTAGTCTTGGCTTTATTAATGCTGGACTTGAATCTTTTGGATACAAGAATAAAATCAAATTGGCCATGTATCTCCAAGACAGATCTAAAGGATAACAAACATATTAAAAGACTAAAGAGTTAACCAGACCACAATTAATGCGCTAGATCGCATATCAGTGAGCACCCCCTGGACGCTTCATGGCTTAAGAAAGGGTTTGGTGTGTAGTTTTCATCTTGTTTATAGAAATATGATCCACGTTACATTCTTTATTGGGTCAAAAATTATTTTGCTTTTCCTAACCGCGCCCCTCGCTTTTTTCCGGGAATTCCCAAATTTCGTCCGTAATCTTTTGTGACAGAAAAACAAAAAGTACACTGACTTTCATTTTTCACACCTTTTCTGCCTTTAAGGTGGAAGAAGTTCTCTCATAACAGCCACGACAACATTGAGTAGATACATCAGTAACTGTAAACAATGCATTTATCCGACTTTCTACGGCAGTATGCTGGGTGAGTTACGCATTTTACTGTTTTTACTTCTTACTTAGATATTCTTACAGGGATAACATTTCTCGAATATTCAGAAATAAACAAAGGGTTTCCACAGGTCCCATCGCTCAAATGCCTAGGCCTACATTGTATTTACGTTTAGTAGCATGTAATAAGCAATTCTCCAGACCTAAAGTCGTTTATATTTGGACATGCGCCCTAAATATAACCGGCTAGGTTGAACGGGATGCGCTTCGCCAAAACGAGAGATCACACAAAAGGACAGGGACAGACACTCCGTCACAAAAAATATCTACATAGTAAATGAATACTATGATTGCAACAACAACAAAATGTGCAATGTATATTTAGAGTACAAGAAAGGCAATTTTAAGTCTCGATGTTTATTGTGTTCCAAGCCTCTGTGGAACACGAAACTATTTTTGACGATGTAACTGCCTTACATAAATTAAAAAAAAAACAAAAAAAAAACTGGGTATTTTTTGTATGGCAGGCTTTTGTTTCATATTCTTTGTTATAAAATGTACGTGTCTCAAGATTTGGAATGGAAGCTGGAAACCACTCCTCTTAACTTGGATCTCTTTCGTCGCCAGTGGGTCTAGCCGCCTCAAGGCTGCTCAAGGCTGAGTGTAATCAACCACCACTTTGGTGGCTGACACCCGCCCAGCCAAGAGAAAAGCGTTACGCAGCACACAATGGCCACTCTCCCTCTACCTGGGAGAAGGGGGCGGGGCTTTTAAAACCCAGCCCAGGCGATAGTTTTTTCAAGTGTTTCCTTGTTCTAGCAGCCAACTGGACACTGAAGTTACTTCAGAATCCAAAACAGTCTGAAAATTTGATAAAATAAACCCCTTTTCATATGAAGTTTCTTGTTTACTATATTCATCCTTTTCTACTCCCCTATTTTATTTAAAATGTTTCAACCCTGAATATTGACCATTTTAAGTGTGCAAATGAAAGTTTGAATACGCACAAAGGTTTTTTATATGTAATTTATAAGGTACATCCCATGTTTTCTACTGTAAAATGTACACGGTGTTGTAAAATGACCTTTATCACATTCCTTGTTTTGTAAAATGCATATAGTTTGTAAATTGAAATGTTTAATTCTTTATATATATCTCTTAAGTGTGCAGATGAAAGTGAGAGTACGCACGAGTGTTCATATGAAATTTTAAAAATGTACTTTCCATGTTTTCCATCTTTGTAACATGTACACGGATTTGTAAAATTGCAAAGAAATGAAAATAAAATTCACAAATAAAAAAAAAAATGTAGCCTAATGATGCCATATCAGTTGTCGGCAACTGAAAATAGGCCTATTAACTGGAATTTTGGACATCATATATCCTAATTATAACCCATCAGAGGTTGAGCAGGATATTTTCTTCATAAATTAAGCTGAAAAGTCCTAAAGTGCGAGTAGTCATTGGGGCCGTGTGTTCGATATGGCCTCAAAAAAAGAATTCAGAGACACAGTAATAATGGGTAAGGGTTAGGATTAGTTTGAGGAGTCCTAAACCTAACTCTCTGCCATCACCCGTGTCAATACCTTGTCGAGGTATGGCGGCTTGTATACCCTGATTACCCCCAGAGCTATGCCAGTGGGAGTTTTACTCCTGGAAGGTTCTACCAAGCTGGACAGGTTTGTGCGGGCAGGGGTCAGACGAAAGCAGACACCCTGGTCCTCCAGGTTGGGGGTTTTAGCATAGGGCTGACACCCCTGTCTATGTAAAAAAAAATTGAAGTTACGGAAACAACAACGAATAAACAAACTTTGATGCGGGACGGACATCCGGAGTCTAAGGCTCGTATGACTGTCAGTGGTGAAAGCCGAAAGGAAGCCACTGACATGAGAACGGACGTCCTGACCGCAAAAACGGTACAAGAATTGGATTTTGGAATGTCAGGACAATGAATGAGACGGATAAACTAAAACAGATCACGGCAGAAATGAGAAACTATAGGTTACACATTCTAGGGATAAGCGAGAGCAGATGGACAGGGGCAGGAAAAGTTAAAACAGCAACAGGAGAAACAGTACTTTACTCTGGAATAGAGGATGGACAGCACAATGAAGGTGTAGCCATTATTGTACAGAAAGGAATAGAAAGGACATTACTGGAATGGAAACCCATCAACAACAGACTGATAAGATTAAGATTGAGAGGTAGATTCACCAATACTACAATAATACAAAGCTACGCACCAACGAATGACAGCTATGAAAAGGTCAAGGATGAATTCTATCAACAACTGCAGAAAGAAATGGAAGACACACCTAGATATGATCTTATTATAGTAATGGGAGACCTCAATGCAAAAGTTGGTACACACAATACATATAATGAAAGAGTAATGGGGAAATGCGGCAGCGGAACAGCAAACGAAAATGGGGATAAATTAATAAGTTTCTGCAGTATTAACAACCTGGTCATTGGAGGAACACTTTTCCCACATAAAGAAATTCACAAATTAACATGGGAATCACCAAATGGTCGGGACAGAAACCAGATACACCACATCATGATTAACGGTAGATGGAGACATGCATTACAAGATGTGAAGGTAAGAAGAGGTGCAGATGTGGGAAGTGATCACCATTTAGTAGTAGCAAAACTGAAAGTGAAACTAAGAAGGGCTGGACCAACTGTAACTACACAGAAAAGGTTTGACATCAGTAAATTGAAGGACCCCCTTACCAGAAAAGCATTTGCGTCTGACATAAAGAAACGATATCAATTTGCCAAAAGGCAGGAAAAGACATTGACTGATGATATAGACCAGAAATTCAACAACATTTCAACAATATATAAGGAAAGCAGCAAATCATGCTTGGGATTCCAGGAAAGGAAGAAGGAAGACTGGATAACACCAGAAACATTAAACACCATAAAACTGAGAAAGGAAATGAAAAGAAAGAAAACAGAAGCGAAGTCCCCCAGATTAAAGCAACTATATAGCAAACAGTACAGTCAGCTGGACAAGGAAGTTAAACGCCAAACCCGAGCCAACAAAAGGAATTTCCTAGACGATCTTGCAAGACAGACAGAAGAGGCTGCACTGAGAAATGAACAAAGCACAGTATACAAAATAACTAAATTCATCAGCGGAAAACGAGGTGCAAACAATATTACATTAGTAAGAGATAAGCAAGGAAATCTCATCACGACAGCAGAGGGACAGGAAACAAGATGGGCAGAGCACTTCAGAGAAACTCTGAACAAGGAACCACCAGAGACACAATTGAATGTTCCTGAGGCTGAAAACGATCTAGATGTAAATACAGACATTCCACAAAAAGAAGAAATCATCACAGCAATCAAAGGGTTAAAGAACGGAAAAGCTCCTGGCCATGATAACTTAAATGCAGAGCTATTTAAGACAGACCCTGAGCTAGCAGCAGAACTATTAGAACTGCTATTTGCACAAGTCTGGAAAACGGGGACAACACCATCAGAGTGGAACAAAGGAATAATTGTCAAATTGCCCAAGAAGGGAGATCTTGCAGACTGCAATAATTGGAGAGGAATCACTCTTCTCTCAATTCCCAGTAAAATACTAGGCAGGATAATTATACAGAGAATTTCGAAAGCAGACCACAAACTGAGGAAAGAACAAGCAGGATTTAGAAAGAACAGAAGATGTGTAGATCATATATTCACTCTCAGGAACATTATAGAGCAGTGCTCAGAATGGTAAAGACAGCTGTACATTAATTTCGTTGATTTTGAAAAGGCTTTTGACAGCATACATAGGGACAGTTTATGGAAAATACTGAGGGCTTATGGAATTCCAAGCTGCATAGTGTCAATCATAAAAAGCCTCTATGCCAACTTTACGTGTAGTGTTGGGCAGAGCAACCTAACCTTTGAGGTGAAGACGGGAGTACGACAGGGATGTCCCTTATCAACCACTCTATTTTTAACAGTCATAGACTGGGTGATGCGCCAGACAACAGAGGGCAGTCCAAGAGGAATAAGATGGACTACATTTTCTACATTGGAAGATCTGGAATATGCAGATGACATTGCACTACTAGCGCATTCACATCAACACATCCAGGAAAAAATGGATAGACTTAATAAGTTTAGCCAGCAGGTGGGCTTGAACATCAATTTAAAGAAGTCAGAGGTCATGACGCTCAATGTGAGCAACCCTGAGCCCATATCAGTAAGGAATCAGCAACTGGTACAGACAGACACCTTCACATACCTAGAATGCATAGTAACACCAGACAGCGGGGCAGGCAAAGACATCAACATCAGAATGAAGAAGGCAAGAACAGCCTTTTTTTTAGCCTAAACAACATCTGGAAGTCCTCTCAATACAGCACAAGCACAAAATTAAGATTATATCAGAGCTGTGTGCTTTCTGTGCTTCTCTATGGTGCGGAATGCTGGAGAGTTACAGAGAAGGAAATGTCGAAATTGTCCTCTTTTCACACAACATGCCTAAGAAAAATTCACCGAATCTTTTGGCCGAATATCATCACCAACCAAGATCTGCTTACTCGGAGCAAGCAAGAGGACATGCACACCATCATAGCTGGCAGACGCTGGAGCTGGGTTGGCCATGTCCTCAGAAGAGACCCCGATGCCATCACAAGAACAGCTATGCTTTGGACCCCTGAAGGAAAACGAAAGAGAGGCCGACCAAAAACAACCTGGCAGAGGAGGACTGTGGAGGCTGAGATGCAAAGAATGAACCAGAGTTGGGGTACTGTACGAAGGATGGCTGCCGACCGAGCAAAGTGGAATCAATTTGTTGTTGCCCTACAAGACGCCACTAGGCGTGATGGCCACTGACTGCTTTGACGGTCGGCGGCTAAGGATCAAAGAAGAAGAAGAAACCTAACTCTAAACTCTAACCTTAATCCTAACCCTAATGATGTCGGCGACTTATGTGGATGACATCAAAGATCACGACCAACTGTTGTTAATTTCAACCCTGTCATTACATCATTCTAGCATTTTATGTTCCTTTGAGCATCTGAGTAACCATTGTGGTTGAAATGATAAACAGTGGGCCGTGTTTTTTTATACAGCCTTAAAAAAGAATTCAGATCACATGCCAAGTCCTGTCAGGTACCATCATCTCAAGTTCTCTTCATGTTTTCCTCATTATTTTCACCTTCGTCTCCAGTTCTCTTCTTCATGTGTTTCTTGGTTCATTCAGTGTTTGAATATTCCAGGTGCCAAATCTGGAGGTTCTCCTAGAAGAAAGTTAGTCAGCAACACAGACTCCTTTCGGCTTTCTCTGAGAAAGCCGAAAGGAGTCTGTGTTGCATCATGCGCCTTCCTGCCAGAAGACCTTCTCCTGTCTTGGATGGCTGAGTTTTATTTTCCTTAGTTGACCTGTCCATGTTTGTTGAAGTTTTTGTGGTTTAACATTCTTTATCAGGATGGGGGAACCGGCCCCACGCACAAGCCTCCATAGTCGCCTTTTATGACATGCTTGGTAGGGAACAGTGTTACTATTCTTTACTTCCCTTTTGGGCCCCTGTAACACATGGGTGTTGGGTTAGGTTTAAGAATCCTATTATTGCGTTATTAAGTAGTTAATGATAAATTTCATCAGGGCACTTGCCCAGCCACTGTGAGACTGTGGGTGCACCTTTCAGATGTTATGAAATGACTGATAAAGTAAAAGTTAATGCCAGTCTGATAGCAGGCACTGCAGTTAGAGAATGAAGTGTTAGAGACTTCACCAATGTTAGTTTTCAGCGTTGTGAAAAGCTGTGACTGGATCTCAGCCTCAGAACCCTTGTCATACAGATACCACTGCTAGAGCATGTGAATGCTTTGTACAGGCTTCCTGCAATGGGGCCAGCTGTAGTGGTGACTCCATGCTCCATTGCGATCAGAAGGGACAATTATGAAAATGATATCAAATTATTAACAGTATGTTCTTATGTTAATATCTTTATCATTATGTGCGTACTTTTGTCCAGGAAGTTATCTCAGATCGCCAGCATGATGGTTATCTCCGGCATCATCTTTATTATCTTGTTTACCATCATCTTCTTCATACTGAGGATCTGGCTGAGACGGAAGTCAAAAGTGTTTGTCGATGGAAGTGGGAAAAAGAGGCCATCATTTGCATTTTTTCATCCGTACTGCAATGCTGGAGGCGGGGGTGAGCGTGTGTTATGGGCAGCCATTCGAGCAGTTCAGAGAAGGTAATGACAAGTTGTCCTGGTTGAAATAACATAAAAATAATTTGCCATTTCCCTCGCTATCAAACATAAATCTGCCAATGCAGCTGGCACCCTTTAAGGAAAGCCTGCATCAAAGCATTTTTATGCTCCTGCAGTGGTGGTTTCTGTAGAAGATTTGTTGCTTGATGAAGTTGCTTGCTCAGGTGACTAATGAGATTGTGCATGAGGTCGTCAACCCGATCGTGTAAAGCAAATTGCTATAGAAACTGCTGATGCAAGAGCATGTGAATGCTTAATGCATACTTCCTGTGAGGAGGACCAGTTGCCGTGGTGGCTCAAGGAAAATGATGATGATGAGCAGGGCCAGTCATAGGCCGATTTATCCGATTGACCCAGCCGGGCCCTACGACCATAGGGGGCTCTGCACTAGGGTCATAGTACATAGATTTGGAAATTGTAGTATTGTTGAACATGCTATTTCCCAACTGGTAATTATGACTTTTGAAAAGCTCTTACATTGGCTGACATAAGAGAGGCTGGCTTTGTGGGTGCAAATGATTTGGAAATAGCTCAAGATTTCTCATTCTTATCTGGAATAAGTCTCTTTCTTTTCTTAACGAGCCGAATTCTGGAGACCTTACTGATATTGTTCCATAGGACATAGCTATCTATACACCCATCATACTTTGCGATATATATATATAGTTTTATTTTTTATACAGTGTAATAGCATACATTTCTGGTATCTAATCTGAAATAACATTAAGTCAAGAGTCAATCAGAGTGTACCACCGTGAAGAGAGACAGAAGGCATTGGGAGGTCTAATACAGCTGACATTCGATGTGGAGATGGCAGCTGATTGGGATGGGTCTGCTGAACAGGTACTTGAAAAATGTATTTTGTGATAGCCATACACCAAAAATAATGACAAGGATAAAGAAGACATGGAAAGAGTTTGAGCAGACGGCACAAAACAGGAGACTCCTATATGTCATTAATTTGTTCATGGCCAAATTCTATATGGGAAGGAAGTTGAAAGGGAATGATAATGATGATGAATATCTAAACATACCAACATATTACTGACTTTTTTTGATATTTTGAGACGTTTTTTTAAATG
>JAMPIV010008311.1:957500-1068451 GCA_024509875.1 Oreohelix idahoensis | reverse complement strand
CTGCTCATCCTCACGCAACCATGGTAACTCTAGAGTAAAAGAAGGTCTGCCAGTTGCTTCGGCAGCACCTTATAGTCAAAACACTAGTAATAGATTCCAACAAAATTTTGATAAGAAAAGTAACCGTAGTTACGGTCAAAACTATGGAAATCAATTTCAGGGTGATTCTTCGTCGAAGAATTGGAGACGAGCTGACAGTCCTCGTTACTTCCAACATAATAATTTTAGGCATTTCAGAAGAGGATATGGTAACAGAGGTTTTTCCTCGCGTAGACCTCAAAACCAAACAAATAGATGTTCACATCAATGTGGACATGATAATAATCATGGAAACTGTAGTTCGAAACATGATAACAGTTATAATAGAGACAATAATAACTACAGAGACAATAACAACAGTGATAACTTCAGAGGTAATAGTAGTCGCGGTAGATCTCAATACAAAAAAAAAGAGATATCAGCAGGCTAACTCGGTTCAACAAGAATCTCAGGGAGCCTGTAATCAGGTTTCTGATAATAAAAACTCTGACGCTGTCACTTGTTCTTCATTTGACTTTGGAAGAGCAAACAAGTGCCCCCAATGCAGTACTTTGTTCGAACCGACTACAATATCGACTTTGAGTTGTGGTCACCCTCTCCCCGCTCTTCCTGCTTCGGTTGCACATGACGGGAGAGGTTCTCTAATCCTACATAAGGGTCTTGTTAATAATACTCCGGTCTCACTTCTTTTCGATTCCGGATGCACCACTATTGGTGTTAGACAATCGCTTGTAGATCCATCCTGTGCGACAGGAATTGTTATCAAATGTGTCACATTTGGCGGCACTCTAGAGAAATATCCTACTGCTATAATTCACATTGCCACTCCTTTCTTTACGGGAGATGTGCATGCCTGTCTCTTACCTAATCCTATTGCGGACCTTATTATTGGTCGTATCCACGGAGTTAGGGAATGTACCCCACAGCAGATTGCTGCTTGGGAAGATGATAATATGCAAGCTACCAATGCAGTGGTTACAAGAGCACAAGCTCTACAAACACCGCAAACTTCGTTGAATAATGATAATGAAGTTCATAGCCAAGATAGTACCTTGGTTATTTCTCGTGACTCGTTCATAAAATTACAAGAAGAAGATCCTACGCTAAAAAAATTCTTCATTCTTGCGAAGAAAGGTGATCCAAATAAGGATACACAAATAAAATCTTGGATAGAAATGAAAAACGGCGTACTTGTACGTATGGTACAAGACTCGGCTACGTCAGCACATTCGCAAATTCTTGTTCCCAAGAGTATGAGAGTGCAAATATTGCAGCATGCTCATGACTCGCAATGTGCTGGACACATGGGATTTTCCCGTACAAAGTCGAGAGTCCTTGCGGCTTTCTTTTGGCCCTTTGTTAACAAGGACATCCGTATATACTACCGATCATGTCAGGTATGTCAGGAGGTCAAATCTAGAGGACCACGAAATGCTGCGCCTATCCAGGCTGCTGACATCCCTATTCGGCCATTCCAGAAAATGGCCATAGATATTATTGGCCCTTTTAAGATAAAGTCGGCCAGAGGACATCAGTTTATTCTTACATGTGTCGATATGTGCACACGTTGGCCAGAGGCTATCCCTCTAAAGAGCATATCTACTACAGATATCGCAGATGCTCTTTGGCTGATATTTTCTCGCTTGGGGTTCCCCAGAGAAATACTGTCAGACCATGGAACTCAACTCATATCTGATACTATGTCTCAAGTAATGTCTACCTTACACATTAAAAGATCTCTCAGTAGCATCTATCATCCTATGTCTAATGGGTTAGTTGAGCGTCTGAATAGAACGCTCAAGACTTTACTTGGTAAGATAACTGAAGACCATCCTCAAGATTGGGACAGGGTTTTACCTGCGGCTCTCTTTGCCTATAGAGAGGTCCCAAATGAGCACACAGGATTTTCTCCCTTTGAACTTGTCTTTGGCGCGCGTCCGCGCGGCCCTATGTCTTTATTACACGATCTCATCACTGCCGATGATATTAGTGATGACACTCAATCTTCATATGAGTATGTCATTGCTCTGAGGCAAAAGATCATTGAGGCATGCAAACTAGCGACTGCTTCGTCAGAAATTGCTAAAGAAAAAGCAAGGCAGTTTGCTAACAAGAACAGATGTCTACGACAACTTTGTCCAGGTGACAAAGCATTCGTCCTACTCCCCAGTAGGGAAAATAGACTTCTGATTGCATGGAAAGGTCCATATGCAATAGTCTCACGAATTTCCGATGTTGACTATGTGGTCGATATAGATGGAAAGCATAAGACTTTCCATATCAACATGCTGACGGAATTTCATGAGCGTCCAGACTATTTGCTGCCTATTTTTCAGGCAACGGACGAATCTTCGGTACCTCATGGTCATTACTCATCCCTGTCTGTCATACAGGATGAGGAATCTGTTTTTTTTTATGTCGATCTCCCTCTTCCAGTGGTTCCACTACATTCTATGGAATCTTGGAAAGATGTGTCCATTTCTCCTAATCTTTCTGTTGATGAACATCGTCAAGTCTCGTCGATGTTACAGACATTTAAGGATGTTCTAACCGACATCCCTGGTCACACGAATGTCATAGAACATGACATAATTCTTACCGACAGTAATCCTATTAGGGTTAGGCCGTATCCTATCCCTATACACTTTCAGTCACAAGTGGAAAAGGAATTGGATGAAATGATCCAATTAAACATAATTGAACCATCGACTTCTCCCATATTCTTCTTCCATGGTTATTGTTCGGAAGAAAGATAAGAACATACGAATTTGCGTTGATTATCGCAAATTAAATCAAGTCACAAAGTTCGATGCTGAACCTATGCCTTTACTAGAGGATCTACTTAGTAGACTTTCTAATTCTAGATTCTTCACTAAACTTGACTTGTCAAAAGGTTATTGGCAAGTGCCTTTAGCAGATCATGCCAAACCTCTGACTGCTTTCTCTACACCTAGGGGTTTATTTCAATGGAATGTAATGCCTTCGGTCTTATGAACGCCCCTGCTACTTTCGTTCGCATGATGCGTCGAATTCTTTCTCATCGTTCAGATGTCATCGCTTACTTAGATGATATCTGTCTCTTCAGTGATTCTTGGGAAGATCACTATCTGGGTTTATATGACCTACTGTCTACTCTACGTGAGTATAATCTGACAGCAAAACCTTCTAAAGCTTATATTGGTTTTGGTGAAATTTCTTTCTTGGGTCATCGTGTTGGTCATGGTCTCTTGAAGACAGAAGACCACAATACTTCGAAAATATTGAACATCTCTGTACCTAAAACGAAGAAACAAGTCCGGAGTCTCTTGGGGTTAATCCAATTCTATGGGAGATTTATTCCGAATCTATCTTCGATAATGGCACCTCTGTCAACGTTGTTGAAGAAAGGGTCACCTAATCTGATTCGTTGGTCTCAGGAATGTCAATCTTCCTTAGACCAGATTAAAAGTATATTTTCTTCTCCTCCCATCCTAAGATTACCTACTCTTGATAGAACTTTTGTTCTTCGAAGTGATGCTTCATCCACTGGGATCGGAGCAGCACTTATGCAGGAATATGCTGAAACTCTGCATCCTGTCATGTACATTTCTAGAAAACTAAATGCGGCAGAGAGGAACTACTCGGTTTTAGACCGTGAATTGTTAGCTATGGTTTGGTCTATTCTCAAACTACAAAGATTCCTCCTGGGCGCACATTTCATTCTAGAAACTGATCAGAAAGCTCTTACAGCTATTCAGACTAAGAACTTGAAGAGTTCGAGATCCACTCGATATGCTATTGCTCTTCAACCTTTTCACTTCACGGTACGAGCTATCCGTGGGTCGGATAATGTGATGGCTGACATTCTGTCTAGATGCCCACATGATTCCAACTAATACTTCTGTTCTATTTCTAGATATACGACAGAGCCATAACACACCTATATTACTACAATACATTAGCACATCTGTCCTCACTTTAGGTGAACACATACTATTGTGCTTTGTTATCATCTTCTTCTGTTCCCATCTTTAATATAAGAAGAAGACTGAGTAGTTAATATAAGGGCCGAAAGTTCCAAAGGCCACAATTATTAATAATAATGTATTGTATAGTATGAAACTTAATGGCTATTAAATAGAATTATATTGTTTGTTTTTTCTCAGCACGTTATTGTTGATCTGAGAAGCTACCTTTCTATTGTCAAACATGGAGAGTTCCACATTGTACAGTTTCTTTGGAACGACAGGAGATGTGTCCTCGATCTTCATTTATATTTAATTTCATTGTGTAATGGTAATATTAAACATTTAGATAATGTAATATTTAACATTCAATATCAGATGTGTACATCCATTCTAAGCGGTATTAGATTATGACACTGCTATTTGATTATAATGATATGAACTTGCATATTTATATTGTATTTTCATGCAAGCGTAGTGTGTGTTGGTGGCACCTCCCCGATATATTTTTTAATCAGATTTTTTATCTGTTGAGAAATATTCTCACCAGACACTTTATGTGTCAATTTAGCCTCATATTAGGCAGTGCAATTACTTATCCCCGCATAATTCGTGCGTTGTTAAACCGTTTTTTTGGTTTTACTCTTGGATATTTAAAAAAAAAAAAAAAAAGATGTTGCACATTTTTTTTTATCGGGAGGTGGCGGTAATGTTGCTGCTAAAAACTTGTAGCAACTTATTCTGACCATGCATTCTGACTAGATTCATTTTTTAATGCATGGGAAGGAACTCATGAAATTGTAGTCACTTTTATTTCTACAGTCGTCTAATCTTGATAGCTATCGTTAAGAAGTTGTCTTATCTTGATAGCTAGGGTTGCCGATAGCTGTGTGAACGATTTTGAGTCACGACCATATATGGAGCGCTCAGATCGTCAGTTCTTTGAAAACAGTTGGCAATCGCAATGTTTCAAGATTCATTTCCTTTTAAGGTAATAGGTCTTAAGTCGAACATTGTAGAACATTCTTCGTTTCGTAAATTGGCCTGAGTTGTATTCGATTCGCGTTGTTCTGCGCATGTCCCTTTTTGTGGCGTTGGTAAAACGATTTCCGCCCAGGTCAGTCTGTGCTGAGAAGCTGTGAAGGCGAGACGTAGCTATGCGCTAGTCTTCGCTTAGTTTATTCAGGAAGGAGTCCTCATGATTGTTGTTCCTATCTTGAGATGATATATCTCTGTGTTATTCCTAATGCCTGGAGGCATATGTGATTATTCATTTAATTCCTTATGAACAGGTAATTAAATCCCTTTTTTTGGCTGAGTAACTTTATCGCCATCTTGTGATGTTGACTTTTGCTTAGCCTGCCTTATTCTAAAGTCTACGATATGACTAGTTTGCTCAGCTCACGATCCACTTAGATTGTCACGCATCGATTGATGCCTGTCCTACGGACTATTTGCTTCCTGAACTTTGTTGATGGATCTAGGTTTGATACCTTTGCTGTATAAGGAACATAGAGGACGATAATGTGGCGCTCAAAAGACATGCCTGTCTTGTTGAGGTCAAATCGAGGAGACCATCTTTAATCTCCTAGTTGATATCTTCTAGCTCTTATGGAAAGGGGAAGTTTACTACCTGACTACATGTACAGCGGCTTTACGATATCCTAAAAGGCAGATGATGCACATTATTTTGATGCTGTCTGCTGTGCCAGTTGAATTGTCTACATATGTAATAATGACTGTTTGATCGTACCTATGATGTACCTGCTTGTTTATGTCTACACACTTCGTCATTGTGGCGTTTATAATAAATTATACAAAACCGTCACTAGCTGTTGCAAGCATCATTGACTTTTCACGTCGTGAGTTAACGTGACGTCCTTGTGTGGATTGCCTTGCTTGTAATGCTCACTGTCTGAATACACATCTACATCCTACACACTTATACCAGACAAAAGACACCATGCTACTACGCCTCATCATCCCTGGTGTCTGAGGGTGGCACACTACTCTGCAAAGGCCAGGATTGTTATACCTTTAGAGAAGCAGATGAAGTACAACACCCTCAACGTTGTGTGGCAAATGTGACATCCTCCACAGAACATTTATCAACACATATATACTTACGCAACATTTGCTACGCTACAGTGATGCGCCAGACAACAGAGGGCAGTCCAAGAGGAATAAGATGGACTGCATTTTGTACATTGGAAGATCTGGAATATGCAGATGACATTGCATTACTAGCACATTCACATCAACACATCCAGGAAAAAACGGATAGACTTAATAAGTATAGCCAGCAGGTGGGCTTGAACATCAATCTAAAGAAGTCAGAGGTCATGACGCTCAATGTGGGCAACCCTGAGCCCATATCAGTAAGGAATCAGCAACTGGTACAGACAGACACCTTCACATACCTAGGATGCATAGTGACACCAAACGGAGGAGCAAGCAAAGACATCAACAACAGAATGAACAAAGCATGAACAGCCTTTTTTAGCATAAACAACATCTGGAAGTCCTCTCAATACATCACAAGCACAAAATTAAGATTAAATCAGAAGTGTGTGCTTTCTGTGTTTCTCTATGGTGCGGAATGCTGGAGAGTTACAGAGAAGGAAATGTTGAAATTGTCTTCTTTTCACACAACATGCCTAAGAAAAATTCACCGAATCTTTTGGCCGAATACCATCACCAACCAAAATCTGCTTGCTCGGAGCAAGCAAGAGGACATGCACACCATCATAGCTGGCAGACCCTGGAGTTGGGTTAGCCATGTGTTGGGTATTAAGACCATCTAGTATGAGGCAATCTGAGGCATTGTTGAAGCTGGACTCGACTAGCAGTATCAGAGCAGCAAGATCTGATCGCAGTGAACTGGATGTCCATATGACTCTGGTGGTCAGGGCCATTGAAGTAAATGCTCACTGGTGTTACAAGATCCAAACCAGAAGATGTCATAGAGGTCTTGACTGAGTCTGTACCCATGTCTTTTAGCTGTCTGACCAATATAGGTTTTACTGCAACGTTTACATATGATGGCATAAATGACCTTACGTGACTCACATGCGAAACACTTCGTGGTGGTGAATGTGGCAAGAGGAAATGACAACTTGCATCTTTTAAGAAAGGAAGATGGTCCTTAACGATAGGCTGCAAAATGCTGTCGAGGAAGTCGGAGATGTGTTCAGTAGGGAAGGCACAGTCCACGACAGTGTATCTGTTAGGGTTATCTCCAGTCTTGTAGATTTTGGGAAGCATGTACAATACCTAAAGAAAGTTCATGAATCTGAAGATGAGATGTGCTGGAGGGTAGAGACTTTAGGGTGATCGGCTGTTTAATGGTGTTGTGTAAATGACGATTTTTGGAGACCGTGGCGTCTCTGGTACCAGGCAAGTAAAAGGAGTGCCATCCTCCTTTCAGAAGTTCAACTTAAATCACATCAGGCGGTCCGAGAGAGGTCAGTAGGAAGGACGTTAAAGGTGGAGGTGACACTCTACACCACGTCTTACTGCAGTTCCTCTCACCTTCTTCCACTCTCATATTTTTAAGGCTGCACCTTCCCTCTGTTCTCTTCAGTTTCGATTAAACCCTCTTTAGTCCACTTCCCTTTTTCTTCGATTTTCTGATTTCCCTATCCATTCATCAATATATCTTCATATTTAACCACTCGTCTTTCCTGCCCTATGAACCAATTTTATTTTCCCATATTTTATTATGTGCGATTCTGTCTTTTCCATGTTTCTCCCTACTATGCCTTACCTCACAAAATACATTCTATACGAATCCCCGCTAACAGCACCTGTAGCTTCCTGCCATCTGACCTCTCTAGGACCGCTACTGACTTTACAGTTGTTACTTTCAAGGAAAGCAGATTCACTTCCAATCTTCACTTTATTCACACCTGCTTCCACCACAAAATTTTCCCCCGTGGGTTTTCTTCCCATTTTTAGCTGGCACACTGAATCCCAGGGAACTACGCTTCTTAGAACGCGTTGAAACCATTGTGGTTTTCAGCGTAATCTCGTAGTTGCTGCCACTAACTCTCGCCTGCTCTCTACTTGAGTGCCCAACAGTCTCGGCTTCTGCTTCCCTTACGCAGTCTCACCAAAATCAAGGTCATCATGATTTTAACAATCTGGACACCAGACATCACAAAACCATTTCCGACAAGTCTCTTAACAACCTCAAGCAAAAAGTCTTGTTCGTAAGAAATTAATATGGGTAGAAAGTGCAACCTTGGAAGAGATTATCACAACAGAACGTCATAAATGACATTTCTGCGTGAGCGAAAATCCAACTTTAGGACCTAGCGCGCTTCGAAGATTTCCTCACTGCATTCCTTACGTTCTTCAAGAGATCACAGACAGCAAGAATAAGGAGTAGTACTAAGGATTCATTAGAGTACAGGTCAAAGGATTAGAGGTAGCTTTAAAATCTAAAAAGTGAAAAGGTCAGAGCTAATACTTAGCGCCCCATATCGGGGGAACCTTCTTGTAGTGTAAATAGTTAGAAGCCTAACTTATAGAGAGACGACTGTACCTTAAACAGTTGCAGTAGTTACTACGGCCAACCTGCGCAACACCATGTGGATATAATCACCAAATTGTATTGGGGTAAGTTGTAACATGTACATTTTATTATTTTTATTTACATTTGACATGTATAAATTACGTATTGATGCACATTTGCGTATAAGACTGGAAACCTCATCAAATAAAAGAACTTGCCACATAAACCACGACTGATGGAAAAGAGCTGATGATCGCTTCGTGCGGGTTTCCTCACACGGAATCAATAGCAGAAGTGGACCCAGGCTCCATGGAGCAAGGAATGGATGATTATTACATCATGGTGTATATATATATATATATATATATATATATATATATATATATATATATATATATATATATATATATATATATATATATATATATATATTGTATGCCAACATTTGTATATATATAACTAATTAATTTACACTCTTCTGCTCTCCTAAAACACTTTCATCCGACTCGAGAGGTTGAGATTTAATGCTCAGGTGCATCGGATAAAATTCTGAGGAAGATGATAGGTGGAGAGAAGTGGAGGTCGCCTGATGCATACATCAGATTTACGAGAGATATTGATTTCTCTCAGTTTTTGGTACCAGTTGCCTGAAGTCGACGTTGGGCACCATTTATAACAGTCGGGTAAAGATTACACTCGAAGAGGCAACCTGACGTAGTTACTCCGGCACCGCCAGGAACGGGCTGATACCAGACCATGCAATTCCTGAAGAGAAGGAGCAGTTGAAGCCTCACTGGGAACCAGCAGTGACTAAAACAGAAATCAACGACAGCAATTGTGTATACATTGCTAGCTAAATACGCAGTACGGGCACAGCTTACGGACCTTTTGCTTTATTTTATTTTTAAACTACCAAATCATAATCTCTTCCTGGGAAGAAAATGAACTTCTTTTTTCTTTTGTTGTTGTTGTTTTTTAATTTTATTTCTCTTGACAAATATATATATATATAGTGTGTGTGTAAAAAATGTTTTATGTGTGTAAATAAATGCAGAGTTGGAGTAAATACCGTTTGTTGAAGTCTGACGAAGGATTCACACATCCACTAAGCTCTGTTCTCACATCCATATATTACTGAATACTTTCTTCAACGGAATTTTCGCTCACAAGCCTAGTGCCTTTATCAACTTATATCAAAATTGAAAACGGTGACAGGAATAGGAATCTCGCAGAAACACAGTATATATCAACTTCTATGTAGTTCATTTCCTATCAATCTTCAGAACTTCCTACATAGCAAGGCTATCTTTTTATCTGTTCTACTGCTAAAATTATTTCTTATGCAAGATTATCTATCTTTCGTTACTATTCTTGACTCTAAATTTCTGGCCACAATTTGTTGACCACAAAACAGATTAGGAACCCCTGGACACACTGATGTTTACTTTCACCATATTTCAGAGCCATTCACTAGGACTGCCTTTTATATGATCTGAAAATTATCATTTTTATATTGGAATTTATTCTTCTGGCGTCCATGCGTTTTGCAATGCACACTGAAGGCCGATGTTGCTTTCTGGTCTTGACGTTTCCTTATCGAACTTATATAGCGATAAATACGCACATAATTTCGATTTATAATAATCAGTGTTGTTATAAACTATCCCGAGTTGTTATAATGAACATTCTTATTCTTCTTTGATCCTTAGCCGCCGACCGTCAAAGCAGTTAGTGGCCATCACGCCAGTGGCGTCTTGTAAGGCAGCAACAAATTGATTCCACTTTGCTGGATCGGTGGCCATCCTTCGTACAGTGCCCCAACTCTGGTTCATTTTTTGCATCTCAGCCTCCACAGTCCTCCGCCGGGTTGTTTTTGGTCGGCCTCTCTTTCGTTTTCCTTCAGGGGTCCATAGCATAGCTGTTCTTGTGATGGCATCGGGGTCTATTCTGAGGACATGGCCAACCCAGCTCCAGCGTCTGCCAGCTAAGATGGTGTGCATGTCCTCTTGCTTGCTCCGAGTAAGCAGATCTTGGTTAGTGATGGTATTCGGCCAAAAGATTCGGTGAAATTTTCTTAGGCATGTCGTGTGAAAAGAGGACAATTTCGACATTTCCTTCTCTGTAACTCTCCAGCATTCCGCACCATAGAGACGCACAGAAAGCACACAGCTCTCATATAATCTTAATTTTGTGCTTGTGCTGTATTGAGAGGACTTCCAGATGTTGTTTAAGCTAAAAAAGGCTGTTCTTGCCTTATTTATTCTGATGTTGATGTCTTTGCCTGCCCCGCCGTCTGGTGTTACTATGCATCCTAGGTATGTGAAGGTGTCTGTCTGTACCAGTTGCTGATTCCTTACTGATATGGTCTCAGGGTTGCTCACATTGAGCGTCATGACCTCTGACTTCTTTAAATTGAGGTTCAAGCCCACCTGCTGGCTAAACTTATTAAGTCTATCCGTTTTTTCCTGGATGTGTTGATGTCAATGTGCTAGTAGTGCAATTTAGAAAAATAAAAAATAAAAATAATGAACATTATTAATAACTATTTCAGCTTGTATTCCCGGATGGTTTGGAGAGAGCTGTAGGTACAAGTGTCGATGTTATAATTACGCACAGTGTGACCAGAATGGAGACTGTCCTAATGGAGGACGTTGCCAAAATGGCTTTTTTGGGCCAGGTTGTCAATATGGTCAGTATTATTACTTCCTATGGCCTCTTGTCGTGTGAGTGTATTTTGATCCTTCGGTTTTATTTATTAAACAAACATGCAAAATTATCAGGTCATGATGGCCGGGAAAAAAGCAGTCGATACTTTGAGTAGTGTAACTAAATCATATGGGTCAATTATGTTTAACCAGTCTTTTCTCAGAAAGCACTCATTTTAGTATATTGCTTTTGGAGTTTATAACCAAGCTATGTATGTGTTAGCACAAACAAATTGAAAACATATACTTCCTGTGTTGATATCGAAGGCAGAATTTGAAGCTTTTGCATAAGGAAACATGAATTACACATAGAATGCGTAATATTCTTTACTTACTTACTTAGTCGTTCCCCTTCTACCGTGAGGTGTAGAGGTTTGGAAGAGAGAGCACCAGACTATCCTATCGGCTGTCTTCCTCCTAGCCTGGTTCCATTCTAGTCATCGGTCCGTCAAAGATAGTATAATGTTGTCCTCCCAGCGGACTCTGGGTCGTCCTGGGGTCTGGATCCCTGGTTCTTTATTTTCCCATGCTTGTCGTGGTAACCGATCTTCTCCCATTCTGCAGACATGGCCAAACCATCTTAGTTGGGACTGTTCTACTTGGGTCTGCAGGGGTTGGGATTTTAGGCCTTGACGTATCGTCTGGTTGTGGACCATGTCTTTTCTTGTTACTTCAACCACCTTCCTCGGATACCTCATTTCTGAGGTTTGGATCTGGCTTTTGTGGGTTGTAGTCATTGCCCATGACTTGCATCCATATGTCAAGACTGGGACATAGTTGGAGCGGTATACAGTCATCTTCGTTTTCTTACCAACTTCTCTCTCTTGATGAGGAATCCTCTATTTATGGCCTGAAAAAGTCTCCCAGCTGCTGCTTTTCAAGTGGCAAACTCTTCTTTGATGCCTCCCTTTCGGTCTATAATAGCTCCTAGGTATCTAAAGTGGTCGACCTGCTCCAGGACCTGTTCTTCCAGCTTAATCAGGTGCCTTCTTTCTTCTCGTGATATCACCATGGATTTTGTTTTAGAGCTGCTTATGACCATCCCTCTCTTCCTTCCAGACTTGCAGATTGGATTGGAGATGTGCCTCTGATTTAGCAATCAGGGCAACATCATCAGCAAATGCCAGCTCTGAAATACAGACCTGTCTCATCTTCTAGTACCCCACTGAATACTTTCTTGTTCTCTCCTTACATGCCTTGATGACGCAGTCAACGCTTAAATAAATTACACATGCCCAAGCCTAGGCTCGACTTATTCAAGAAAAGTTTAGCTTTTTCTGCTGCTCATCTGTGGAATACTCTTCCACACGACTTAAAAAATACTCTTAGTCCATATTCATTCAATCACAGACTTTTCAAATACATCATGAGTGCAGATTATATGCCACCCTAATTTCGTTATGTTCTTAAATAATTACATAACATCATATGTAGGTTTTAAAGTTAATTTTGTCCTGTTTAGTATAAATTATGATACGCATCTGTAAATCTGTGTAACTGTTATTGTACTGTTACAATGTTGGGATTTTATTTTATTGTACTTTCTTGTTATTTTATTATTTAAGTAACATTTAGGATACGTGTGAGAATAAATGGATTAACTATGGAAGAAGAGAGAAAGGGAGGGCAGAATGTTAGACGGGCCTGCGTGACCAATTCTAAACCCTTTGAAAATAAAGTTCGTTCCTTCTATCTATCTATCTATCTATCTATCTATCTATCTATCTATCTATCTATCTATCTATCTATCTATCTATCTATCTATCTATCTATCTATCTATCTATCTATCTATCTATCTATCTATCTATCTATCTATCTCTGATAATGTTTGTACTTTTCAACATATGTTATGTCATGCTTATAAGTAATTAATGTTAATATGAGTGTGCTATATTATTATTTTACTTTACAACGTTGAATTCCTTGAATTTGATATGTAAAATGCATATGAGAATAAATGAATTCAGTATGAAAGGTGAGAGAAAGGAAGGGCAGAATGTCAGACGGGCCTGTGTGCCCAATTCTCAACCCTTTGAAAATAAAGTTCGTTCGTTCGTTCGTTCGTCCATGAAGAGTATGAAAAGATAAGGTGACAGGATATCACTTTGTCTTACACCAGTGGTGGTCCTGAACTCTTCTGACTTACGGTTTGCTGTCCTCACATAATTTCTGCAAGACTTGTAGGAAGCTCTGTAAAGCATGAATCAGAGGTGCTGGAATGTTCGTCCGTAATATTCTTAGCTATTACAAAGTTAAAAATAAAGACGACAGAAATACCAACAATCCTTTAAAACGAAATATGGAGCTCAGGACAAATACCAAGGCAGTATCAGTGCCCATTTCAGAACTAGATAAAGAAAGCTAAAAATTTAAACATGTAGAAGATCTTATTAATATCGCAGATAAGATAATATTTAGAGCCTTATAGTAATTACCATAGGTAAAAAAGAAAACAAGTCAGCTATCAAGCCCACTCTAATATGTTTTCACAGCTTATAAGTAGGGAATAGCGTGTTAAATAAGTATAACAGGAAAAACTTACTTACTTAGTCGTTCCCTTTCTACCATGAGGTGCAGAGGTTTGGAAGAGAGAGCGCCAGACTATCCTATCGGCTGTCTTCCTCCTGGCCTGGTTCCATTCTAGCCCTGGGTCCTTCAAAGATTGTCTAATGTTGTCCTCCCGCGGACTCTGGGTCGTACTGGGGGTCTGGATCCCTGGCTCTTTGTTCCCCATGCTTGTCGTGGTAGCCGATCTTCTCCCATTCTGCAGACATGGCCAAACCATCTTAGTTGGGACTGTTCTACTTGGGTCTGCAGGGGTTGGGATTGTAGGCCTAGACGTATCGTCTGGTTGCGGACCATGTCTCTTCTTGTTACTTCAACCACCTTCCTCAGATACCTTATTTCTGAGGTTTGGATCTGGCTTTTATGGGTTTTAGTCATTGTCCATGACTCGCATCCATATGTCAAGACTGGGACATAGGTGCAGCGGTATAAAGCCATCTTCGTTTTCTTAACCTCTCTCTTGCTGAGGAATCCTCGATTTATGGCCTGAAAAAGTCTCCCAGCTGATGCTTTTCGAGTGGCCAACTCTTCTCTGATGCCTCCCTTTTGGTCTATAATAGCTCCGAGGTATTTAAAGTGGTCGACCTGCTCCAGGACTTGTTCTCCCAGCTTAATCTGATGTACTCTTTCTTCTCGTGATATCACCATGGATTTTGTTTTAGAGCTGCTTATGACCATCCCTCTAACAGATAAAAACATATACTTACTCGTATTATTTAGTGTCGTAATTTTTATCTGAGAGGGTGCTGATGAATATTGGTCCCTTTAGAGTGTAAAGTGATATTGAAGGCTCTGTGAGAATAAGGATTTGGGAGAATGAGGTAGTAGATTCACAAGCGCTGGGAAGGAGCAAGGACAGTCTCTTATTACGACAATATCTGTTTTCTCACAGACTACTCCTATCTCTCTTCTGCACAAACAATTGTTTGTCAGTTCCAGTCGCTCAGGCGCACTCACCGATTTGGTGATTCTGTCGCTCAACGTACATGAATACAGCCTACACAGATGGAAATGTTTGGAGTTTTAGGCCAACCGACAACCAACACAATTAATGATTAATACCTTTATTATCATAAAGGACTCACACATAATTGTACATTTACAGTCAAAAATCAAAGGTTACAGAATACAAATATAACTAGGGAAGAGGGGGTTTTTTTTTGAGGAGAAATATCCCATCCACCGTTTCCCGTTTATATTTACAAACAGACAAACCCGGTCCCAAAGACAAGAAAGGGGGGGGGGGGAGTATGATCAGAGATAGGCAATTTAACCCACTGGTAAATTTATTACTCTGAGGCAAGGGGTTACAGAAAAAAAAGGGGGGGGGGGTGTAGAGGAAAAGCTAGGGTTCTCAATTGTCTCCCTTTAAATCAACAAATTTTACGGGAGGGGGAAGGAACACAGTTACCCGATCCCGCTAGGAGAGATCCCGTACAAGGAATATAATGCACCTTAGTACAAGGTCGAACTAATTAAAAGGGTAAAGAAAAGATAAATCTCCTTTCATTCAAAAAAACACACTAGGGCTGGCCATCCCCACAAACACACACGCAGACTTACCGAAAGGTGAATTCTGGCACTTCATAGGAAATACATCAAAAAACAGCACTAAACCTTGGCTTAGGTAAAAGTATTTTTCTTCCGTGTACAGCCCCAGATTTGGGGTTTGTTGAAGTTAACAAAGTGTCCCGAAATCGCTGGACGTTGAAGTTTAACGGTACTGTTTATTTATTAGATAAAGTTCCTAAAGAATGTCACAGGCACTTGGCTAGGCGTGAGGTATGGTGTGGTTCCTAAAATTGGCACAGCTGGTGGAGATAACTTCCTTTTTCCGTAATGTCACAAGTTAAGAAAAACACTGAGGTAAGTTCTTCTTCGGGGGGGGGGGGGGGGGGGGGGGGGGGGGGGGGTAAAATCCACTGAATATACGTGACAGACAGTGTTCAGGTAGATCGATGCTTTTTCTTCACAAATAGGGGCAGTGAATAAAATATGTTCTGCTTCCAGTTTTCTTTAAGGACTCTATATGAACTAGTATTTTTTAAAGTGTTTCTTGAATGGCTTTTTTCTCAGTTACGTTCAGAGGAGCGGGGCCCATTACAGGTCGCCACAAGTTTAGCTTTAAAAAGTTCATATGTTACTGGAGTTATCGAATTGAGTTGGCAGAACTCTGTATATAATTAATAATTGCTGGGATGCAGGTTGAATGATCGTTCTGAATGAAAGATAATCAAAACAAGAAATGCATTACAAATCATATTATAATCTGACGCGATAAATTACAGTTAGCCTATTTACTTATTAGCGTCGTCAATTAACAAATCAGGAAAACTTCCCGTGAGTTAAAACAATTAAAAGCACATCTATCTATACAGAACTAAACTGTATTAAAGTTATAATTCTCTTTAACGTCTGCAAAATAAATTTACGCGTCAATTGTATTAGGAAATACTTTTAGCTGTAACATTAGTTTGCACTAGAACTTTGAAAATGGGTTTATTTAATAAGGTTAAATTTACACCACAATCCATTGAAATCAATTGAAATAACTCGACCACTGATCACTCGAAGCTAATGTATAAATTACCGTCTGCACAGAAAGAATACACTCCAATAGTCACGAAGGTAGATGAAATCCAGCAGGAATCCGACTATGCTAGTGCAACTAGGATTCTGTCAGAGCGAACGATAAAATGCAGTTTATCAGAGTTCTCTATTTATACTTCTCAAATGTAACTTGAATAGGGCGTGTTAAATTTTCGCACCTTTCTTGAACTTGAGCAAAAACCGATTCCTTCGTTTTCCCCGGTCTACCGATTTTCTTCCGTCTCAGGCTGCTCGCATAAGAGTGCGAAAATTTCCCGAGAAGCTAACTCTGTGAGCTGCAAGTCCCCTGATTCTTTAGATCGTGTGCCGCTGCGATTGAATTCTGAGATCTGTCTGTCTTTGATGGTACCGCTGTTCTGAGAGCTTTGGCAACTCCCACCAGGCGGGGTGACAGCCAGGTAAGAAAATGATCTGCTGTTTATTGCTCTAGAAACAGGAGTGAGTCTGTGGCCCGTCCTCTTTTGGGCCGGCGTTAAGGAAAAGATTGCTATAAATCGTTCTCAGAAATGGTTGTGGGCGGGATTAACCTCCCATCAAAGGCCATGCGATCTCAAACGTTCACATAAGATAGCAGGCTACATATTAATGATCCAGCGTGTAAGGTTCTCGTGGAAAAGCTGCATGCCGGTAAAAGTTACAACAGATGATCAGGGGTTCTAAAGTTATGAGAGGCCAATATTCTGTTATCATCCATCGAGTCAGGGAAATTCATTTGTCATACTTAGACGTACGTCACAATCGTCCCCACTTTTGAGACATGGAAACTCGTTTTCATGTTTCATTTATGACAATGAAGCTGCCCTGATCGGTAGCTTTTGGATGATTGGCATCGTCGATTTTCTCCTCTTCCTCCGTGGTCCAGTTTCTACTCAAGAAGTCAGCTCCGACATTCTGTTTTCCTGGAATATATTCCACTTTGAAGGAATAAACACTCAATAGCAAGGCCCAACGCATTATCCTTGCGTTGAATTCCTTCTTGGCACCCAGGAAAGCTAGTGGAGCATGGTCTGTTTGCACCGTGAAAGAAGTACCATACAGAAACTCATGATGGCGTCTGATGCCATGAATCAGAGCGAGACATTCTCTTTCAACGACACTGTAGTTGCGTTCCGCTTTATTCAGTTTCCGACTGCCATAGGCAACTGGAAATAGCATGTTCAGGTCACTGTCATCGGCTTGCAGCAATGTTGACCCGATGCCCTGACCTGACGCATCAACTCTCAGTATGAAAGGTTTCTTAAGGTCAGGTAACCTTAGGATGGGGTATGCCGACAACTGTCCTTTCAAAGTGCTATACGCGTGTTCGCACTTTTGATCCCATATGACCTTATCAGGACAACCTTTCTTTGTGAGGTCAGTCAGAGGTGCCGTCAGTCCGTTGAAGTTCTGGATGTACTTCTGATAGTATGCACATAGCGATATGAAGGAACGTACGTCTTTCTTCGTTCGGGGTCTTTTTGCTGCCACAATTTTCTCCACGTTCTTCTTAATAGGCCAACTGCATCCGTGAGAAATAGTATGCCCCAGGAAGTCTAACTGTTCAAACCCGATGAGACATTTGCTAGGTCTGGCTGTGAGACCCGTTTCCTGTAGTCTCCTGAGGAGCATAGCAACCGTAGCAATATGTTCTTCATAGGTTTCCGATGCAATTAATATGTCATCCATGAAATTATGGATATGGGGACTTTGCAAAGGCTCTAGAAGCTTCCTCATCATCCTGGTGAACACTCCTGGTGCGTTATGCAAACCGAACGGCATCACATTAAATGTGTAATGTCCTTCGCTAGTGCTGAAAGCTAACAAAGGTTTAATTTCCTCCTTGACTGGTATTTGATAATAACCTTTACTGAGGTCAATCTTGGAGAAGATCTTTGCTTTGCTGAGCTTGGTGAACAACTCAGAAACAGTTTGGAGAGGTTCGGGCTGGAATTCCGTTACAGCGTTTAGCAACCTGTAATCAATGCACAGCCGAACTTCCTTATTGGGCTTCTGCAACAGCACTACACTCGAGCTGTAAGGAGATGTAGACTCACTGATAATTCCTGCCTGACGCAGCTTGTCTATTTCTCCGCGAAGTGCATCCGCTTTAGCGTACGGGATGGGGTAAACTCTGGTTTGAACAGGGGTCTCGTTTGTTAATTTCATATCAAATTCAATGAGATTTGTTCGACCAGGTACATCCGTTAAGACTGCACTGTACTGTTTTAGTAGAGCCCTGGTTTCTGTTTGTTGTTCTGGTGAGAGATTGTCGCCGAACTTGACATCTTTAAAGGATTCTGTGGGTTGCAGTGGATACTCCATGCAACCATCATCATCTTCCTCGTCTTCCGTTGCTATGGCGACAGCCAGGAGATGCTCGGAGGATGGCACCGGTCTTTCCAAATATTTCTTTAGCAGATTTATGTGGAAGACCTTCTCCTTTCCTTTGATGGAGATCTTGTAATTGGTACGTGAGATCTTTTTAAGGACGGTAAACGGCCCCTGCCATCCGATGCGAAGTTTATTGCTTCCGGTTGGGAGTAGCAACAAAACTTTCTCCCCTGGTTGGAGCTCTCTCTCTTTTGCAGCTTTGTTGTATCTTTTAGCGTGTTTAGCGCGGGCTTTCGTAAGGTTGGTTGTAGCTAGATCCCATCCTAGCTTTAGCCTTTCCTTGAGCTCAGATACATACTTGCTTGCAGAGACGACTGTCTCGTCAGCCTTTTGGTCTGTCAGGGACCGAAGTAAGGCTTCTAATGGCCCCTTTATAGGTCTGCCAAATAAAAGTGTAGCAGGCGGGAATCCCGTAGACGCTTGGGGAACCTCTCGGTAGGCGAATAAGGCAGCCGATATATATAGGTCCCAGTCTTCCGGTTTCTCCTGACCCAGCTTACGTAACATGGTGGTGAGGCTGCCATTAAAACGTTCCACGAGCCCATTTCCGGCCGGATGGTAGGGACTTGTGTGGATATGTTTGGCCCTCAAGATCTTAAAGATCTCCTCCATTAACAGGCTACGGAATTGGGATCCATTGTCCGTCAAAACTTGTTGAGGGAATCCCAACCGTGTAAAGATTTGCACGAGGGCTTCTGCAACATGCTTGGAATCTATGCATGTTAGCGGTACAGCTTCGGCCCACATTGTGCAAGTGTCGACTAAAGTCAGGATGAACCTGTGCTTTCTTTTGGTCCTTTCCAGGGGTCCAATGATGTCGACAGCAACCCGTTCAAATGGAGTCCCTACTATTGGCATTTGCCCCATGGGTACTGGGGGTGTCAAGTGCTTGGGTGCTACCCGTTGGCACTGGGCGCAGGATTTCACATACCTGATAATGTCAGAGTTCATTCCTGGCCACCAATAGTGGGTTTTTATTCGCTGAATAGTGGCGTTTTGCCCCATATGTCCGCTAAAGGGAAGAGAGTGCCCCATCTCTAAGATCTGGCTTCGGTACTGCGTCGGTACTAGGAGCTGGTTATTCCCCGTGTCCGGGTTGCCCGTTCTACGATACAATACGCCATCCTTAGAAAAGATGTCTCCGTTGTGTCTGGGGTCCTTAGCCATGGGCAGTTTTTTAAAGCAGAGCTCCAGAGTAGGGTCCTTTTGTTGCGCCTCCTTCAGTTCGTTCGGCAACAAATTTGGCGCAGGCTCCCTCTCCTTCTTGGCTTGCCCTCTTGTGGTTACCGCTGCCACAATCGGCTCCTTTGGTCTCCCAATAAACACATATCTACATCCCAGGATAACTGGGTAGATAGGATCATCCATAATGGCCGCTTTTATAACTCCTCTGACAAAGTCAGAGTGTATTTCTACCAGTGCGATAGGCAGCGTCCTGGGCGCATCACTCTTAAACACTCCACTAAGTTTGACGGTTTCCTCTGTCTCCTGACCTGGTTTGACTAGGTGTCTAGCAACAATACAACTAAAACTTAATCCAGTGTCAAAGAGACAAGTGGTTGAGGTACCATTCAAAATTACAGTTCCTCGAGTTGAGGGTCGGTCCCCCTCAGGTTGAGAATCACTGACATTGACTCTACCTTTCGAGGCTGTATGCAAACATCCAACGCGGTTTGGACCGGTTTGTTTGCCCTGATCAGACGTTCCTGGTGTAGGGGTCTTTCCTTTTCCTTGACCTTGGTGGCCGCGCTGCCACGTAGGCTTGGTGGGTTGATCAGAATTGTTGTTGGGGGGGGGGGGGTATCGGGTTTTGTAGAATTTCGATTTTTCCTGGGGAGGTCTCTGGGTATTATTTTCTCGTTGGTTATAATTCTGAGAGGAATTAGAGGAATAGGATGACTGCTCTAGATTTTGTTTACGAGATGGCTCATCTGTGGGTTTACGTTTAGTGCTGGGAAGTTCGGCCATTGCATTGGTATAGCGTTCGGCCTTATTGAGTATGTCCTCAAGCCTGACTGCGCCCTGTTCAGCCAAAAATCTACGGGTTTCGTTTGACAGAGTTGCCTTTATCTGTTCCACAAGAACAAGTTCAAGTAGTCCCTCATATGTAAGAGGTAGGTCAGATAATTCAATGCACTTTGTCAAATAGCCCGTGAGACGTGAAGAGAATTGTGGGAATGTTTCCGTGCTCTCTTTTCGGCTGTTTCTGAACATTTGCAGAAATTTTCGGGCGGTCATTTCGAACCGCTCTAGCAAGGCCTTCTTAAGCATGTCGTAATCATGTTGGTTCGGTCCCAGCTTTGTGTATACGTCATAAGCATTCGCTTTTAGTGACGTTGAGAGTTTCAGTGCCCAGCGGGAACTCTCTAACCCATACAGATTTGCGAGCCTTTCGAATTTTTCTAGGTAGCTGTCAATTTTTTCGTTAGGGCTAGGAAAAGACTCTAAAGCAAAAGACATCGCAGTTAATTGGGCAGACTGAGTGCTGGAGAGATCCATTGTTTGAGACTGGGGCGAAGACGGCTCTCCATTATTTGAAGTAGAGGCACTCCGACTCTCTAAAGCCTTGAGCGCTAATTCATGTTGTCTTTCCCTCTCTCTTTCTCTCTCTCTGCGGGCTTCCATTTCTGCCTCAATTTTCTTCTTCTGTTCCAATTGACGATCGTCCGCTTCCTTCTTCCTAGCTTCTGCCCTCTCTTCTCTCTCTTTTTCTTCCTTCCTCTCAGCTTCTGCCCTTTGTTTCTCTTCCTTCCTCTCTGCTTCTGCTCTTTGTTGCTCCGCGTCATATATTTGCAGTTCCTGGGTGATAAACAGATTCGCGGCTTCTGTGTCTAATCCTGAGTCTTTCGCTTCCTGTCTCAAAATGGATCTTATCCTAATTCTCTCAGCCATTGTCAAAGAACTGGATGCTTCTAAGACTAGAGAATAGTAAGATGGAACAAGAAGGGGAAAAACTCAAAGCCGCTACGAGAAAAACAAAGTAAAAAATTTACTGAATGACCTCGTGTGTTAACTTATCGCCGCTATTATTGTCACTTAAGACTCGTAACGCAAGCAACTATGCCAATTAAATGGTAAGTTACACTAGAAAAGAATCTACTCTTACTAACAGTAGAGAAAAATTTATATTAAACAATTTAAAAGGAAAAGTAAATTTTTTTTTTTTTCAGAAAATGTTAATTCTCTAACAACAAACTCCGTCCCTGAAGACAATTTTTGAGATGAGACGTAGTTAACTTAATTTTAAAAAATCAGAACAATCCGTCTTTAGCTTAGCTCAACTCAAACGCTTCATAACCTTTAGTGATTGTAAAACAATCACGCAGTCCCAGCAATTATATAACCAAAATTTTCAATTCCCTCTGCCAGAGAATACAAATGTGACAATCTTTTATTATCACTAACTGCCTGTTCCTGTGGAAAAACAAACCTGTCTTAATTATTGTGTGGTTGGCCCAAAATACTGAACGGCTTGGTCTAGGGGAAGTAATACTTTTAAAGATTATACCCTACTTCACAAAGACAATCAACCACACTCTATTTTGACTAAGTTCAGAATCTCGAACGAGCTAACCATATATTGTCGTAATTTTTATCTGAGAGGGTGCTGATGAATATTGGTCCCTTTAGAGTGTAAAGTGATATTGAAGGCTCTGTGAGAATAAGGATTTGGGAGAATGAGGTAGTAGATTCACAAGCGCTGGGAAGGAGCAAGGACAGTCTCTTATTACGACAATATCTGTTTTCTCACAGACTACTCCTATCTCTCTTCTGCACAAACAATTGTTTGTCAGTTCCAGTCGCTCAGGCGCACTCACCGATTTGGTGATTCTGTCGCTCAACGTACATGAATACAGCCTACACAGATGGAAATGTTTGGAGTTTTAGGCCAACCGACAACCAACACAATTAATGATTAATACCTTTATTATCATAAAGGACTCACACATAATTGTACATTTACAGTCAAAAATCAAAGGTTACAGAATACAAATATAACTAGGGAAGAGGGGGTTTTTTTTTGAGGAGAAATATCCCATCCACCGTTTCCCGTTTATATTTACTAACAGACAAAACCCGGTCCCAAAGACAAGAAAGGGGGGGGGGGGGGGGGATCAGGGATAGGCAATTTAACCCACTGGTAAATTTTTTACTCTGAGGCAAGGGGTTACAGAAAAAAAAAGGGGGGGGGGTGTAGAGGAAAAGCTAGGGTTCTCAATTGTCTCCCTTTAAATCAACAAATTTTACGGGAGGGGGAAGGAACACAGTTACCCGATCCCGCTAGGAGAGATCCCGTACAAGGAATATAATGCACCTTAGTACAAGGTCGAACTAATTAAAAGGGTAAAGAAAAGATAAATCTCCTTTCATTCAAAAAAACACACTAGGGCTGGCCATCCCCACAAACACACACGCAGACTTACCGAAAGGTGAATTCTGGCACTTCATAGGAAATACATCAAAAAAACAGCACTAAACCTTGGCTTAGGTAAAAGTATTTTTCTTCCGTGTACAGCCCCAGATTTGGGGTTTGTTGAAGTTAACAAAGTGTCCCGAAATCGCTGGACGTTGAAGTTTAACGGTACTGTTTGTTTATTAGATAAAGTTCCTAAAGAATGTCACAGGCACTTGGCTAGGCGTGAGGTATGGTGTGGTTCCTAAAATTGGCACAGCTGGTGGAGATAACTTCCTTTTTCCGTAATGTCACAAGTTAAGAAAAACACTGAGGTAAGTTCTTCTTCGGGGGGGGGGGAGGGGGGGGGGGGGAGGGGGGGGTAAAATCCACTGAATATACGTGACAGACAGTGTTCAGGTAGATCGATGCTTTTTCTTCACAAATAGGGGCAGTGAATAAAATATGTTCTGCTTCCAGTTTTCTTTAAGGACTCTATATGAACTAGTATTTTTAAAGTGTTTCTTGAATGGCTTTTTTCTCAGTTACGTTCAGAGGAGCGGGGCCCATTACAGGTCGCCACAAGTTTAGCTTTAAAAAGTTCATATGTTACTGGAGTTATCGAATTGAGTTTGGCAGAACTCTGTATATAATTAATAATTGCTGGGATGCAGGTTGAATGATCGTTCTGAATGAAAGATAATCAAAACAAGAAATGCATTACAAATCATATTATAATCTGACGCGATAAATTACAGTTAGCCTATTTACTTATTAGCGTCGTCAATTAACAAATCAGGAAAACTTCCCGTGAGTTAAAACAATTAAAAGCACATCTATCTATACAGAACTAAACTGTATTAAAGTTATAATTCTCTTTAACGTCTGCAAAATAAATTTACGCGTCAATTGTATTAGGAAATACTTTTAGCTGTAACATTAGTTTGCACTAGAACTTTGAAAATGGGTTTATTTAATAAGGTTAAATTTACACCACAATCCATTGAAATCAATTGAAATAACTCGACCACTGATCACTCGAAGCTAATGTATAAATTACCGTCTGCACAGAAAGAATACACTCCAATAGTCACGAAGGTAGATGAAATCCAGCAGGAATCCGACTATGCTAGTGCAACTAGGATTCTGTCAGAGCGAACGATAAAATGCAGTTTCTCGGAGTTCTCTATTTATACTTCTCGAATGTAACTTGAATAGGGCGTGTTAAATTTTCGCACCTTTCTTGAAGTTGAGCAAAAAACCGAGGTACCTCGCCGATGTGTTAACCGCTGCGATTCCTTCGTTTTCCCCGGTCTACCGATTTTCTTCCGTCTCAGGCTGCTCGCATAAGAGTGCGAAAATTTTCCGAGAAGCTAACTCTGTGAGCTGCAAGTCCCCTGATTCTTTAGATCGTGTGCCGCTGCGATTGAATTCTGAGATCTGTCTGTCTTTGATGGTACCGCTGTTCTGAGAGCTTTGGCAACTCCCACCAGGCGGGGGTGACAGCCAGGTAAGAAAATGATCTGCTGTTTATTGCTCTAGAAACAGGAGTGAGTCTGTGGCCCGTCCTCTTTTGGGCCGGCGTTAAGGAAAAGATTGCTATAAATCGTTCTCAGAAATGGTTGTGGGCGGGATTTAACCTCCCATCAAAGGCCATGCGATCTCAAACGTTCACATAAGATAGCAGGCTACATATTAATGATCCAGCGTGTAAGGTTCTCGTGGAAATGCTGCATGCCGGTAAAAGTTACAACAGATGATCAGGGGTTCTAAAGTTATGAAGTTATGAGAGGCCAATATTCTGTTATCATCCATCGAGTCAGGGTTCAAATTCCGCGACAGTGAAGTTTGTTTGTTTTTTTTTTTTTTTTCTAATTAAGTTTCTGGTGTCTTATCGCCCGTTTTATTTATTACAAATAATATTTTTTTTAACCAAATTAGTTATTATTTTGTTTGATACTATAGCACAAGTCCTACTAAAGTTTTGGATTTTTTAATATGGTTACGTTTTAACATGCAACGATGAGTTTCCAATTTAAATGTAGTATCCATACTGCAAAAAGAAAGAAATAAAAAGGAAAAAATTTCCTGAATAAAAAAATATTTTTGCGGTCAAATATGGTCAAACTTTCTATGTTAAGGTGGCCGGCGTGATGTTGACCACATCATCCCTAGTGTGCCGACTGTCAAGAAAATATGGGCCTAACACCATATTCCCAATATGCCTCAATGGGCGTGTAACGGGATCCCCCTTTTCTTTCTATGGCAACCGACAGCACCATACCATTACATGATTTATTTTGCGAAAATATACTACTCGTCAAAAGTCAAGGGCCACCCTATTATTTTCAATACACTTTTATATAAGCGCATAGAATGATTAAATGAAGGAAGTTTTTAGTAAAAATGAGTGCAATATCTTCCTCTGACAGTCCTCTTTGCACGTTAAGCATAAAAACAACTCACCGACAACCATGGTGATCACGTGCAATTTGGTTTGCTGACCATAAATTCACATTTTAAATCTGTTTTTTCAAACTCCCGTACAACCAAACAGGTGAAGTAATCGTGCTGATTGACATTCCACGTGCAATGGTGACTTTTTGTGAACAGAGTTCACTCTTAATTTGTTTTACAATCAGCAGACTTAGCGTAGTTTCATCACTTGCAAAAACCATGCCACCGAGAAGAAGTCTTGACACCTTACAAAGAATGAGGGCTATAGCGTGGGTTGAAAGTGATTTATCTGTCCGTGAGGTTGCTAGACGGCTTGCAGTGTCACACTCTACTATCCAAAGAATTTTGGAGAGATTTCAGGCCACAGGAAGTGTGGAAGATCGCCACCGTCCAGGTCGCCCTAGATGCACCAATAGACATGATGACTGGTACCTCTTGTTGTCAGCCCTGCGCCAACGAACAGTGACTTGTTCCACTCTAAGATGTCAGCTGAGACAAACTGTAAACGTTAATGTCAGTCAAAGCACCATTCGCAGACGTTTACATGAACTTGGACTGGCTGTTCGACGTCCTGCAGTCACAATCCCTCTTACTCCTGCTCATCGCAGAGCCCGTGTTGCTTGGTGTCGCGAGCACATCCGATGGACAAGGCAACAATGGAGTCAAGTTCTCTTCACTGATGAATCTCGCTTCACTGTGTCATTCAATGATGGCAGGATTCGGGTTTGGAGACGACCAGGAAAGCGATTTACTGATGACACAATTCGAGAGGTGGATCGTTATGGTAGGGGTTCTGTCATTGTCTGGGGAGGCTTCTACAGACACGGCAGGACCCCACTCTACATCATCCAAGGCAACTTGACCGGCCCAAGATACCAGAACGAAATCTTGAGACCAATTGTTCAGCCTGCTCTGGAGGCCATAGGTGGTAATGCCATCTTCCACGATGATAACGCTCGACCCCATCGAGCTCGTGTGGTGAATGAGTTTATTCAGCAACATGGGATCATCAGGATGGCGTGGCCAGCTCATTCACCTGACCTTTCTCCGATTGAGCACCTCTGGGATGTCCTTGGTCGAAGATTGTCAACAAATCACCCCTTGCCAATGGATGTTGCACAGCTGACTGCATTTCTGCTTCAGGAATGGCAAGCTGTTCCTCGGGATACTCTTCGGACCCTTGTGGACTCGATGCGTCTACGCTGTCTTGAATGCCTTGCTGCAAACGGTGGTCATACCCGATTTTGAAATGTCTATTTGTCCAATATCTATTGTGTGACTTTTGAAAAGGTGGGTGACACACTTCACAGCTTCATTGCGTTTGAATGTGTGTTTCCAATTCTTTATGTGACATGTCAATTTGGTATTCAAAAAATGCCGTTTTGACTGATACCAATTACGTTTATATCAGATTTGTTTTATGGTTTCAACCGAGGTTTTTCCAAGTGGCCCTTGACTTTTGACGAGTAGTATATTATTGTTGTAAGTTAAGCCTGTACACAGTGATTGAAAGTATTCATGTATTTATGACAACAGCATTTTACTGTAGCTCCTCGCATTAACGGGGTACAAGAAATAAAAACCCACACAATTAAAAAAAACTAAGAGAAGTACCAAAATGTAGCACGCATCAGTCTCCACGTCAGGAACGTCAGTTTGACCAGGTCTAGAGACATCAGTGGTTGTCAGTACGTTAAAAGCCACATGTTCAGGCTTTTCTTCCGTTACCTCTCTCTCTTTCTTTCTCTCTCGTTCTCTCTTTCTGTATGTCTGTCTGTCTGTCTGTCTCTCTCTGTCTCTCTGTCTGTCTCTCTGTCTGTCTCTCTGTCTGTCTATCTGTCTGTCTATCTGTCTGTCCGTCTGTCTGTCTCTCTCTCTCTCTCTCTCTCTCTCTCTCTCTCTCTCTCTCTCTCTCTCTCTCTCTCTCTCTCTCTCTCTCTCTCTCTCTCTCTCTCTCTCTCTCTCTCTCTCTCTCTCTCGCTGTGAATGAAATACAGCAATATTGAAAGTTCAGTCCAATTGTGGATACATTACTTTATTAGTGTTGTGATTCTATAAAATCTTAGACCTCATCTGAGCTTATTGATACATATCATGTAATGAATATTTAAATAACAAAACGGCAGCAGACGTACATCTCAATAGACCATAAAAAAATCAAATCGTGCACAACAGCAGTCATTACCAAACTTGACACACCTGTAAATATCGATAGAAATACCCCCTTAACAATATTATTTCTTCGACTCCCAATTCCCAGGTCCACTGAGTAATGGGATGTTCCATGTTGCACTAGCAGAAATGACCAAACTAGTGTATACTTTTTTATTCATAATAATAACAGGACAATCTACACAGAGTGGGACAACAGAGTTAATTTTTCCCAACTACTGCGCAGTTCGGTCTACTTACAGTAACTGAACCAGCTCGTGATTTATAGTTGTATGCATACTACCAACCTGGGGCGGTTATAAAATTAAAGATTTCATAAACACAAATTTATCCTCCTGAATTCCATTTCCTGTTGCCAGCACGAGACCATTGCGACATTTTCGTCAAGGCTTTTAAATACTCTTGTACTTGATTGTCCCTTCAGGCCCAGTGCTTTCAGTAGATCATGTACTGAGGCAGTCAGTAGACCATGTACTGAGGCAGTCAGTAGATCATGTACTGAGACAGTCAGTAGACCATGTACTGAGGCAGTCAGTAGACCATGTACTGAGGCAGTCAGTAGACCATGTACTGAGGCAGTCAGTAGACCATGTACTGAGGCAGTCAGTAGATCATGTACTGAGGCAGTCAGTAGACCATGTACTGAGGCAGTCAGTAGACTATGTACTGAGGCAGTCAGTAGATCATGTACTGAGACAGTCAGTAGACCATGTACTCAGGCAGTCAGTAGACCATGTACTGAGGCAATCAGTAGACCTATTACACTTACTTTCACAGATATGACTTCAAATGTTTACCCATCATGTCTCACATCTGTGCAGATGTCATTATATTTGGCAATTTTCAAAGACAGCTGCTTTTCTAAGAAGGAGACAGATGGCACTGTTAGTTCAGTCATTATAATCTAGATAGATGTCGGTGTGGCAGTCGCTGTCTATTTGACAGATGCCAAGGGTAATAAGCCTTCGTTACCAGGCATGTTAGTGGCTGATACCTGAGTAGTGGTTAAAAGGATCAATTCTGTCTGACATGTTTCACACTGTTACACTTTAAATGGTTCCACCATTTGTAGTCTATTAAAAATGTTTATGGAATATTTATCACGTCTTGAGTTTTATTCTCAGCTTGTGAGTTACCTTATGAATATTACATTGAATCTGACTGGTAAATGTAGACAAGAAGATCACATAAATCAGTCGTACGGTATCAGAACAGGAAAAACATGTAGTTCTCACACCGTAGACTTTGCTTGAAGTCCAAAAAACGTTTATAGCAAGAGGTGTTTGTTTTATATTATTTCATATAAAAGGTATGATTCTCTTTTTTTTTCTTATTTTTTATTGTCTCTGTTCTCTCTTTTGATATTCAAGTTCCAAATGATGTAAAAATCAAGGCGTTCTCATAATAATATGAAGTTGCTTGCATGCATGGTGTATGTCAAGCCATTTGCAGAACTGCTATTTTTCAGCATAATAATTATTCAGTTTTTGTAGGTCATACGAAGCTATTTGAGTCCTTTGAAATGACATTAACATTTCGTCGAAGCAGGTTACGCCTTTTCTCTGTTCCAAATAGTTGGTCGCTTAATGTTTATACCCTACATTTTCTGGCTTAAATATTGATGAATTAGTAAGTAGTAAAACAAAGTTGGTCTTTTTATTTCAAACGATGGCTGCCGCGGCAGTCCTGAGAGATATCCTCTCTACTTATTGGTTATTAAAACAAAGTTTTGCCCATACCAGACAAAAGGCAAAAATTCATAGTGGCTGCAGCTTAGTCTGCTTCTCTATGTATTAAAATGTCTTGCCTATAATGTAACTGGCTGATTCAATAGTTGGCACACTGACATTTCTCTCAACCCATCACAGCTGCATCTTTTGGCGAGGTAAGTCACCAACAAGCTTGCAGCAGCGCAACGAAAAACGTGTCAGATCTATGTATCATTAAACTGACTGTATCTGCAAGCAATTAACGTTGCCATGTGACAACCAATGCCCTTCCAGTGAATTGGCTTCTAGGCTATCATTTAATATTTCTGATGACGTCGTGTGGAACGTCTAACTTAAATAGATGGCAGAGTTTCGCTGCTACACAGGGAAGTACAGCGTGATACCTGGTAATGTATGAATTTGTTCTAATGGCCTCTGGACGTTTTCCTGTCCCACATAATTCTAGTGCCATTCACAAGTCATTTTCACCATCAAGAATAGTTGGAAAGCTTAAGTTTCTTTGGTTAATATTTCTTGACAGTCTTGAACTTGCTGTTTGCCGTCAACCGCCCATTCAATAACACAAAATAATACATCCTAATCATAGAATGACAGTAATACATGTGGAAATTAAAAATATAGACAGTTACAGGTCAAGATTAAAAGAATGAGTGCCAGTGACACAGGTCGACATAGTGTCACGAGAGGTTAGTATAGTTTTAAATGAAAGATATCCTGGACACAAAAATGTATCAGGTGATACCAGGATAGTGCCAGATAATAGTCTGGTCTTATAAGAAATACCCCCTTCTCTGAAAATAGTAAGGGTGTACTGACATCAACGGTAAGATCAAGCTGTATAAGTTCCTAGGTATGATGATAGTGTATTATCCTAGGTTCCTAAATGCTCATCTCAAGATCCTCCTGGTATGGCTCTGCTAGGGGTATTAAACTATACTATTAACCAACAAGAACTGTAATTTAACTTAAATAATTCAAGTAAGTCTGTTGGTAAAATTTACAATTTATTTTGTACAAGTTTTCTTTTCTCTGTGAAATTTTCACTGAACTCAAAATTGATTGAGGTATAAAATTACTAAAATCACTTGTCAAATATTCACAAATATCTACAGTCTGTATATTTCTAAGGACAGTTCTCCTTTCCTGGCTGAACTTAATCTTGTTGTAGACTATCTGTATTTAGGATTCTTCACAGTTACTATGATTTAGAGTCAATTACTGTTTTGTGAATTTGCTTATCTAGATGCACTGACTTTTCATCATACTGTCTTATTTGATTTATTGTGATACAGCTGGTTAAACGCTGGTCAGTAGCCTTGAATGGCTACTTATCTTCACTTCTTGCCTTGGAGTCTTTCACAATAATAATAATAATAATAATAGCCCCTTCAGTCATAACTGGGAGCCGCGGTAGCATAGGGGTTAGTGCACTGGCTTGCTAGCTCAGTGGTCTATGGTTCGATCCCCAGATGAGGTGGGATTTTTTAGGCTACAAACGGCTCCTGTGTCGACCCAGCCCCAAATAGGTACCAGAGCAACTCTGGGAAGGTTAAGGCGGCCGGCGTGATGCTGACCACATCACCTCTAGTGTGCCGACGGTCAAGAACATATGGGTCTAACACCATATTCCCAATATGCCTGTGATGAATTTACCATGATACAACGTTAAAATATCTCCAAAATTAACGATAAAATGTAGGGATACAAATAATGCGTAAGATACTAGGAGACATGCTCGCCCATGCCCGCCTTTCCTGCCACCATTCAAATTATCTAGTTAGACGTGCAGACGGAACGTTTACCCTTTGTAGACGGGGGGGAACGAAACGGAGATCAAAAAAGGAAAGATATGACTGAACACGTGTTTGAAGTTCGAACGGCAAAAAGACGCAATTGGGGGTGAAAGGAAAAAAATTCACGTCCCTAGTTGACACAAAGTAAGGAAATGGACAAGAAAAGGACCTTAGCTCTTATTCGAGACAGTCATTTCTTGGACGTTTTTCGATACTTGGTCTTTATTTGAATGCCGCGGCAAAACACATGAGAGAAGGTTCTCGAACAAATTTCAAAAACTAAACTTGAGAAAAAAAATATGTTTTTTCTTAATAATAGAGTTATGAAAATAAAACCTAGCTAGTTTGATAGCCCATCTTGAGCAGAGAAATAATATGCTTTCAATTATACAGACGGATAGATAATAAGGAAGATATTGACAAAAGACTGTATTGTTCTTATCAGACGAGCGACTGCACTGTTAAACAATGTCACTAAAGTTTCAAAAATTTTGGCCTTGAGCATGCAAACGTAAAAATCGAGCTGTAATTAAAGAGAGGGGAAATGGTGGAGAATTGTAGCTAAAAATAACTTAGGAGGCAGATTCGTGTAGGAAATGCATGTAGAACCAAGCGTGTTTTTTTATGAAAAAACAAGTAGAGACAGACGGACTAACAGACCGTAATACATACTTGACTGAGATCTGACTGAAGTGACTTTTGGTTGTAGATTTGAAAGTTAAGGGGGAAGTCGGCGATTGGTCAACGCATTTTATAGTAGCGGGACAGAGATGTGAAATTTTGCCATTTGACATAAGTCTGTTCAGAGATGCAGTTTAAATTAATAGTGGTGTTGATTCCAGAAGAATACAAATATAGTGGGACGCCATCATACAGCCAGCAGCTCAGCTGAGTTTTGCTAGCAAATTTAACTGTGTTCTCAATTCTGAATTCTGGTAAGAATGAACAATATTTATTTTGTATATTTTAATTCGAATTGAACTGCCATCGATCAAAATGGACAAGTAACGCTCTAGCCCCAGCCCAAGTAAATAAAAACTATGAAAAAAATATATAGGAACGCCTAAATAAAAACTATGAAAAAGTGTCTAGTGTTGAGATCAGTGGAACATATCACCTATCTTATTCAATAGCAGGAAGCTATTGAACATATCTCAGATGCAATGTAGTCTTGGGGAACTAGTACTATATGAAACCAACTGGGTAAGATGTGCTGTGTGGTCAGAGAGATCTGACCCAGTCTGTGTGGTGTTGTTGTGTAGTGTTGTGTGCAGAAGTGGCTCAGGAGGTAGAGTTCTGACACATGACCCAATACTTTTGTTTCAGAATTGTGAGTTTCTGTTTGGCACCAAAGAGGTGCCAAATGCTGTAGTGATATACACAAGAGTGGACCAGTGCAGTCTAACATTGTGTCAGAGCAGCAGAATATTGTACTCCAGCACGGAGAGGAAGGGCCACCAGACTCCTGTACAAGATCGACGCAGTCGAGATAAGTGAGATCTGGCCTGCTGGACATTCACCAACGAATTACCAACGAATTACCAACGAATTATCAACTAAAAATAATTATCAACTAATCCACCAACTAATTCACCATCTAATAAAGACATACCATTGTGGGAAATTAAACCATGTATTCATCCCCTAAGTCAATGGACAAAATGTTTGGTAGTCATAGACTGGGAGTGATGACATCACCCCAACAGCATATCTAGTAATAAGTTCTCCTGGGACTATCTTAATATAATTACTATTAACCAGTCATTTGAAATAATTAGGTACACATATTCCATTTTATTATGTCATACAATTATGCATTCCATTTATAATTCCATAATATTTCATATGTTCTGACCAACTAAACATTTGGTTCAGAACAAATAAATTTATCAAAAGATTTAAATTTTAAAACTAAAACAGCCTGAGTTAGTTCAGTGTGTTATAAAGTTTATTAATATTATTAGACTTATTAAATATCTGTGTGTGTGTGTGTGTGTAATCTACCACAACACATTACATATCAGTACCCTAGACTTTTAACGTAGCTACATTCATTATAAAAAAAAAATATGTGTGAGGTCGTAAGTGGTAGTAAGAAGGGCCTTCTGTAATTCACATCTACATTTATCTCAGGAGCCTTCACAGCTGACCTCATACATCACACTAGGTAACATCAACCATACAATACCATCAAAATCCACTACATATATTGGGGTCTTGTCCAGGGATAATTAGCTTATCAGTAATATTAGGATCTCCTGGTGGGAGAATAAAACCAGGGGGACAAATTGTAAAAATTAAAAGTGTCCCTTAAAATTGAAAGTGAAAATAAAAGTTGGTGAATCTTCACAGCCAGTTGTAATTAATTAATTAATTGGTTAATTAGAATTACCTTAGTCAATAGTTAATTAGAATTACTTTAGTTATTGATTAGTTAGATTTTTACCTTGATCATTGTTATTTTGTGTGATGGCTGAGCTGGCAAAGTTCAGATCAGCTGCTGTGCTAACGGCGAAGGAAATGGGAATGGATGGTCAGGTTTTAATTCAGTATGTAACTGCTGAATGTGACAAGTATATTGAAAGGGAAGATAGGAGGTTAGCTGAAGAGAAGAGGTTACAAATTGAGGCTGATAGAGAACTTAAGAGGCTGCAGATTGAGGCAGAAGATAAGAGAAGGGAGGCAGAAGAAAAACGACAGCAAAGGGAAGCAGAAGATAAAAAGGCCGAAAGGGAGGCAGAAGATAGAAGGTTGCAAAGGGAGCACGAATTACGACTAAGGGAGCTGGAGTTACAAGGCCATGCTCCTGAAAATGGTGCCAGCCCTTTTGCCTCAGATGCTACGCCTAGTCAGGGAGCCTCAACATCAGCTATGGGGTTTCATTTAGACCATTTTGTTGAAAAAGACGATGACATCGAGGGGTACCTCAGTCGTTTTGAATTATTAGCTACTACATATGGGTTAGAGAGAGAGAGGTGGAGTTTAAAGTTATCACAGGGACTGAGAGGTACTTCTTATGAAGTCTTCGCAAAAATGAACAGAGAAGACCAAGACAATTATGACATGCTAAAGCAGGCTTTGTTATTGAGGTACGAAAAAAATGGTGAATTTTATCGTAAGAAATTTAGAAATGCCAAACTGTTGTCTGGGGAGACATACCACCAATTCTCTGCCAGACTGGAAACCTATTTGGAGAAATGGACTGCTCTGGGGAAGACCCAAGATCTTAAAGAGATGATCATGATAGAGCAATTGAGAGAGTCCATGGCTCCAGACTTGAGAAAATTTCTCATGGAACAAGGTGCAGAGAGGTTGGGGGAGGTTTTAAATGTCGCTGAGAGGTATCAGGCAGCCCAGGCAGAGGTAAGTGGCACTAAAAAGAAGCACATAGAAACTTTTAAAACCCCACAGCCATTTAATAAATTTGAAAATAGAGAACAGAGTAATAAAGGCAGGACAAACTTTGAACGGCCAAGAAATGACTATCGAGACAGAAACTCACAGTTCAATGACCAAAAATACAATGAAAGAAAACCGTTTAACCAAGGAAAAAGATGGTGCAAGAAAGATAACCATAACACCGAATTTTGTAGAAGGAAACCTTCAAACATTGCTGCAATGAAGTCGGGGACTCAAAGATTAAAGGTTAATCCTAATGGACAGCAGGAACCTTATCACCCCCCAGTTTGTGAGGATGTTATTTGTAATGGGGTCACCATAAGGTGCCTTTATGATACAGGTTTGGATTATGATTCAGTTGTGAAGTCTAGCCTAGTGGACCCAAGTCAGTATACCACAGAAACAGTGGAAATACAAGGGGCGACTAAGGACATACCACTCATGACACTTCCCATCGCAAGGATAACGGTGAAAACTCGCTATGTGGAAGGAGAAATCAGAGCAGCAGTGATAGATGAACCAATCTACCCTCTGATATTGGGGTGTAGATACGTCTTCTTGGGGAATCCCGAGAGACCTGTGATCATGGCGACAGTGCAGACCAGGTCACAGAAAAAGGAGGAAGAAGGTGAACCTATAAATGCTCATCCAGAGGAGATGAGGAAGGCGCAGGCTGAGGATAGGACACTCAAGCCATGTTTTAAAAAAATTGCCCAAATGCCACACACCTCCAAGCAAGGGGGAATACTTTATGAAGGACAGATTGCTATAAAGGAAGACAGGAACTAGATCCACTGGTCACGGACAGTTGGTTCTTCCCAAGGTATATAGGGCAAATTTAATAAGGAGCTTCTTCTTCTTCTTCTTCCGTCCTTAGCCAACGACCGGCAAAGCAGTCAGTGGCCATTACGCCTAGTGGCGTCTTAAGGGCAACAGCGAATAGATTTTCTTTGCCATTGTTCCCATCACGCCTAATGGCTTCTTTAGGGCAATGACAAATCAATCCTGGAATCTGACCTGGCAAACGGGTGATCAGCCCGTTGGGAATAAGGAGCTTACATGTTGGAAAAGATGGTGACCATGAGAAAGTCGGTACCATCTGCCAAAAAGTTGCTCGAAAATACTATTGGCCCGACGTAAATGTCGATATTGAAAACTTTGTAGAAGCATGTGGCGTATTTCATGAGGGAACACCCACAAAGGGAAAATATGTGCAGGACCTAGAAACGCCACGGGGCAAATTTAGGCCTGGAAGTAAAACTAATTATACTCAGGTAGACAAAGTGGAATGGGAGCCCCCTTTTCACACCCAGTCTTCACTTGAATGGATTAACATGGCCACTATGCGACGAGTACAAAGAAGAAAGTTACCCCAGAATAAACTGACAATCCTTCGGTCAGAGTTATATAAACTGGATGAAACTAAAAGAGAGCGAAGATCTCTCACAAGCAATCTAAAGTCGGGAGATAAACCCAAGAAAAAAACTTGGTAGTGGTCGATTTGTGAGTGATGATTCTAGGAAGAAAAGTCCTCATTATAAGGCTTCTAATGGAAAGGACCCGACGGGTTCCATGAAAAATAAGTATGAAAAATTAAAGGTCCAGATGTAGCTTTATTAAGGACCTGGACAGATGAGAAGGCAGAAGAGACTGTTACCTCATCTTATCAATACGTGAACGAACTGACCACTCGTCTGAAAGCTGGATGGAAACTGGCAAATGATAATTTGAGACAAGCCAGGAAGAAACATGCAGCATATTTTAATAGGAAGGCAAAGGACAGAGAACTAGCTGTGGGAGAGAAGGTGCTTCTTCTACTACCCGGCAGCCAGAATAAATTACAAATTGGATGGCAAGGTCCATATACGGTTCTAGAGAAGGTGTCTAGAACAAACTATAAAATTGACAAAAAGGGGAAGGAGAAAGTTTATCATGTAAACCTTTTAAAGAAGTATCTGGACAGACCACTCCAGGAAAGCACCCCCTTACTGACCTTGGCTATCGCAACTCAAATGCAAAAGGAACCACTCACCTCGCATGAATACCCATTACATCCTTGTGAAACAGCGGCACAGGTAAAAGTCAGTAAGCACCTGACTAAAAATCAGAGGGAGAGAGTTCAACAGGTTCTGGAGGAACATACAGATGTATTAACAGATAAACCAGGACATACAAATTTGCTACAGTATGACATGAAACTGGTAGACTCAAACCCAATCTGTATGAGAGCCTATTCTATTCCGTTCGCGAAGGAGAAGGCATTGAAGGAAGAAATAGATTATTTGTTGAAGGAGGGGATTATTTCACACAGTGAATCATCTTTTAGCTCCAGTGTAGTTTTGTTGAGGAAACCGTCTGGGGAACACAGACTGTGCATAGATTACAGGAAACTGAATGCTGTCACAGAAGGACAAGTGGATCCATTACCAGACACAAAACAGTTATTTGCCAGATTAAACAAGGCAAAATACTTTTCAAAGGTGGATCTTAGTAAAGGCTATTACCAGATTCCAGTGAAGCCTGAAGTGAGACCTTATTTAGCGTTTAGCACATCGGAAGGACATTATGAATTCAACATGCTACCATTCGGATTGAAAAATGCTCCGAGTGTATTTTCAAGGATGATGCGCAAATTGTTGGATCCCCTGAATAACCCATGTATCACGAATTTCATGGATGATATTCTCGTCGCCACAGAGACATTTGAAGAACACATTGACGCTCTAAAAATGTTATTTGATAGGCTTAGGGAGGCGAACTTAACTGCTAGGCCAACAAAATGTTGTATTGGATGCAAAGAGTTGGAATTCTTGGGACACACTGTATATCAGGGTAACATGACCCCTGATCCCAAGAACTTGGAAAAACTGCAGAGAGCACCTAGACCACAAACAAAAAAGGACGTGCGATCATTCGTGTCGTTATGCGGATTTTATCAAAAATATATCAAAAATTTTAACTCTATTTGTGCTCCTCTGACTGATCTGACTCGCAAGGGACTTCCAGATAAAATTATTTGGACTGCGCAATGTGAATTAGCTTTCCAAGAATTAAAGGAAAAACTCACTAGCAAGCCTATTCTCAAATTGCCTGATTTGACACAGGACTTTGTGGTGAGAACAGATGCAAGTAATGTAGGCCTCGGGGCGGCCTTGTTGCAGAGGTCATCTTCACCCGATGGGGAACTGAACCCAGTCGCTTATGCAAGCCGCAAATTGAATAAAGCGGAACAAGGATATTCTACAAGCGAAAAGGAATGTTTAGCGTTAATCTGGGCAATAAAGAAGTTCCAAATCTATCTGTATGGTAGGACTTTTGTGGTCCAGACGGATCATCAGCCCCTGGTATTCTTATCTCAGGCTAAGCATGAAAACGCAAGATTGTTGAGGTGGTCTTTATTATTGCAACCTTATCAGTTTATTATCGAATACATCCCAGGGTCATTGAATGTCGGTGCAGATTTCCTCAGTCGGCACCCCTGTGATCAAAATTAGAGTAGTGGTAGGCGTGAGGAGTAATTTTATCTATGTGTATCACTGGTTTTGGAACTTGCCGTAGTGCATGTTCTCAGGTGGGGAGATGTGTGATGAATTTACCATGATACAACGTTAAAATATCTCCAAAATTAACGATAAAATGTAGGGATAAAAATAATGCGTAAGATACTAGGAGACATGCTCGCCCATGCCCGCCTTTCCTGCCACCATTCAAATTATCTAGTTAGACGTGCAGACGGAACGTTTACCCTTTGTAGACGGGGGGGGGGGGGGGGGGGAAAAAGAGACCAAAAAAGGAAAGATATGACTGAACACGTGTTTGAAGTTCGAACGGCAAAAAGACGCAATTGGGGGTGAAAGGAAAAAAATTCACGTCCCTAGTTGACACAAAGTAAGGAAATGGACAAGAAAAGGACCTTAGCTCTTATTCGAGACAGTCATTTCTTGGACGTTTTTCGATACTTGGTCTTTATTTGAATGCCGCGGCAAAACACATGAGAGAAGGTTCTCGAACAAATTTCAAAAACTAAACTTGAGAAAAAAATATGTTTTTTTTCTTAATAATAGAGTTATGAAAATAAAACCTAGCTAGTTTGATAGCCCATCTTGAGCAGAGAAATAATATGCTTTCAATTATACAGACGGATAGATAATAAGGAAGATATTGACAAAAGACTGTATTGTTCATATCAGACGAGCGACTGCACTGTTAAACAATGTCACTAAAGTTTCAAAAAATTCTGGCCTTGAGCATGCAAACGTAAAAATCGAACTGTAATTAAAGAGAGGGGAAATGGTGGAGAATTGTAGCTAAATATAACTTAGGAGGCAGATTCGTGTAGGAAATGCATGTAGAACCAAGCGTGTTTTTTTATGAAAAAACAAGTAGAGACAGACGGACTAACAGACCGTAATACATACTTGACTGAGATCTGACTGAAGTGACTTTTGGTTGTAGATTTGAAAGTTAGGGGGGAAGTCGGCGATTGGTCAACGCATTTTATAGTAGCGGGACAGAGATGTGAAATTTTGCCATTTGACATAAGTCTGTTCAGAGACGCAGTTTAAATTAATAGTGGTGTTGATTCCAGAAGAATACAAATATATAGTGGGACGCCATCATACAGCCAGCAGCTCAGCTGAGTTTTGCTAGCAAATTTAACTGTGTTCTCAATTCTGAATTCTGGTAAGAATGAACAATATTTATTTTGTATATTTTAATAATTCGAGTGATTGATACTGCCATATCATAAAAATGATTACGACAAGTAAGTGTTCGCTCTAGATCCCCAGCCCAAGTTCAGGGTCTAGAGACATACATACAAAGAAAATATATAGGAACGCCTAACTAAAACTATGAAAAGGATCTAGTGTTGAGATCAGTGGAACATATCACCTATCTTAATCAATAGCAGGAAGCTATTGAACATATCTCAGATGCAATGTAGTCCTGGGGAACTAGTACTATGTGAAACCAACTGGGTAGTCTATGCTGTGGAGTCAGGGATATCTGACCCTGTTTGTGTGGTGTTGTTGTGTTGTGTTGTGGGCAAAAGAGGCTCAGTAAATAGATTACTGACACATGACCCAATACTTTTGTTTCAGAATTGTGAGTTTCTGTTTGGCACCAAAGAGGTGCCAAATGCTGTAGTGATATACACAAGTGTGGACCAGTGCAGTCTAACATTGTGTCAGAGCAGCAGAATATTGTACTCCAGCACGGAGAGGAAGGGCCACCAGACTCCTGTACAAGATCGACGCAGTCGAGATAAGTGAGATCTGGCCTGCTGGACATTCACCAACGAATTACCAACGAATTACCAACGAATTATCAACTAATTTATCAACTAATCCACCAACTAATTCACCATCTAATAAAGACATACCATTGTGGGAAATTAAACCATGTATTCATCCCCTAAGTCAATGGACAATGTTTGGTAGTCATAGACTGGGAGTGATGACATCACCCCAACAGCATATCTAGTAATAAGTTCTCCTGGGACTATCTTAATATAATTACTATTAACCAGTCATTTGAAATAATTAGGTACACATATTCCATTTTATTATGTCATACAATTATGCATTCCATTTATAATTCCATAATATTTCATATGTTCTGACCAACTAAATATTTGGTTCAGAACAAATAAATTTATCAAAAGATTTAAATTTTAAAACTAAAACAGCCTGAGTTAGTTCAGTGTGTTATAAAGTTTATTAATATTATTAGACTTATTAAATATCTGTGTGTGTGTGTGTGTGTAATCTACCCCAACACATTACATATCAGTACCCTAGACTTTTAACGTAGCTACATTCATTAGTAAAAAAGATATGTGTGAGGTTGTAAGTGGTAGTAAGAAGGGCCTTCTGTAATTCACATCTACATTTATCTCAGGAGCCTTCACAGCTGACCTCATACTTCACACTAGTTAACATCAACCATACAATACCATCAAAATCCACTACAATGCCTCAATGGACGTGTAACGGGATCCTTTACCCTTTTACCAGTCATAACTGAATATGGGAAAAATACAATTGGGCAAAATGCTTATAGCCAGTAATTGCTACTTCCCGTGTTTTGCCGACACCTATAGGGTGAAGCTGGAGTGTCCTCTCCAGGGCGCGAGCTTGGGCACAGTTATATGGAGATCAAGCTGTTGCCCATGCAGCATGTTCCCCCTCTCCACGCAGCTGGTAGATCCAAAGGAACGGCAGTAGCCGATACAGTTTGGTACACGCCACGTCGCAGGAGTTGCCAGAATAGTATCGAATCAACATTAGACTGCCTTAGAGACTCCGACTCCGGATTTATCCTCAGGGTTTACTCCCAAAGCCAATTCTATAAATGGATATTCCCGCAAGGCAGCGGTAGTTTTATTTCAGAGTTCCTTCTCTTAGATAAGCTACCAACCAAGAATCACGAGCCCTATCTGCCCGAAGCTGCTGGTTTTAAGGCGCCAGTCGCTCCCCGTTGCCCCTTCTCCCAGCAGTGCGAACAGTTCCGCCGGGCTCAAATTGAACCACACGTGCAGGCCGGGAGTTGGACTTGGTTGTCAGAGGCTGCTTGAAGCGCGTGCCATAGAAGTATTTTATCTGCAGTGAGAGCTTATCCTTACTACAACTCCCGGCTGTAACAACCTTTGGAACCATACTGCCCACATTACTTTCACAGTACTGCTCTGGAAAGAAACTGTCAGATGTGATTCTTCCAGGCATTAGGTAACTATGTTGCTGTCCCTCTAGACTTATAGGGCTCTTGCACCACTAGCTCCTTCAGTTGAGTCTGGCTCCATAAAGGTACATGTTGGTTACAGGGTGTAACCTGAAATATAATTGGTTAACCACTGTACTGTCTATCTCTACGTCTCTACCACAGATGTAGGTGATAAGTAGGTGTGCAGGTAGACGCACAGGAACATCGTAATAATTGAAAGCTTTCAACTTTCTGTACCATCCTGAGTTTTTCCTAAATAATTGAAACTTTCAACTTTCTGTAGTTTTTCCCCGTTCAGGATGATATTAAAGGTCTCGTTAGAAAAGTTCATAACTTTAGTTTTAGAGGCATTTATTTGGAGACCTATTTTAACCGAAAGATGACACAAATTATTTACTGCTTCTTGGGATTGTCTGGGTGTTGAACTTAAGAATGCTAAATCATCTGCGAAATCCAGGTCCCCCAGGAATTTTCCATTTGTCCATTTTATACCTAATTGTTCATTGTGGGTATAGTTTCTCATTAACCCAATCAATAGCTATTTGTGGTAAAGTGGGATGTTATAAATTTTATAGGGGACTTAGTGTACTGACTGAGATCAGCTGTGAAGGTATCTGTATCTAATAGGTGTAGTGTTTTACAGATAACCTTACTTGCTACCACATTATGCCTCAGTCAGAATTATTCTGGAATATTGTGATGACTACGTTAAATGTCTAGGGTATGTATATGATGAAGTGTAAGTCACAACAACAACAGACAGATAAACAATTTAATTTATTCCACCACACTTGACAACACTGTGACACTCACACACATGTAACATTCTATAAGACTATCTTAAATGAGTCACTGGTAAATTTTCAAATATCAATATGTATTAAGTATTTTCATTAATATATATGTCCTGATTCAACTACAAAGTGAACCAGGAATCACAATCAAGTGTAATTACAATTTATATGTACAGAATTTATCAATATGAACCTTGTAGTGACATATTTTATTAATATTATCCTATGTGTGTCAGTGGTGTAGTAGTAATATGAGGTAATACTGCTTTTGTTTCTTCAAGCTATGTTGTTATTTGTCATCATGACTTCAAGTGTTTGTTTATCTTGTGACTAGTGTGGGGAAAAGTTCACAGTTCCTATCAATTTAAACACTATATTTTCCCTCTATTTTGTAATAAAGTCAGATTTTGAGGGGGGCATAATGTTGAGCTCCTCTGGCCACATAGGCTTATCTTCCGTGATGGCGGCAGGAAAGGACTCCTCTGCTCGATAGCCTCCCTGTGTTCTGGAGACACCTCACTGGTCACTATCTGGACCCAGGAGTATGCTGTCAGCCTCTAGGTTCAGCAAAGCTCAGACCAGGTGCTGCTCAATAACTTTAGGACCACGGTCTCTGAAACAAGAAGGTTGTACCTCCTACTTCATAACTAATTTATAATCTATTTACAGACTGAACACAATACATAACAAACACTGAGTTCAGAGCGGTAGGCCAACTGTCAGCTTCATCTGACATAATTTACACCAGTATATTCCTCCCTAATGGTTACTACGCCTCTGCAATTCCAGCATTATTTCTTTCTAGTCAATAAGATAGGTGTCAGCGTACTGTTTGGCAATACCAGGTAGTTTTACTTTCCTCCGACACCTTCTGTTCAGGTTGGAGCACTATATAGGCTTTACCTCATGTTCGCTACTGAACCACACATATATACAGACATAAATTATCAATTTACATTCAATTTTCATTAAAAGGATATTGAATATATCAAGCTTACCACAATTCATGGAATAATACACAGTTTCGTTGACTGGCAATGAATATAGCACAATTTCGATCTGCCGATGTCCCAGGCTTTTATTTAGAAAAATATGCACTGGTGCTCAACGCACTGGTTCTTTAGTAAGTTTATTTGAAGATGTGGTCCTGACCTGACGCCTCTGATTGACTATATTCGCGGTTCTAACCAATCGTGCCATGATTACACAGCTTTTCAAAAAAGTACTCCTACTCCCGTTTCCCCTGACAACAAAAGATAGTATTTATAGCCCGACTAATCGTGTTTAGCCTTACATTTGTTGCGCTCCAATCAAATCGGATTTAACATGGAGACCCATTTCCCGTACAATGGTGGGGTGAAAATCTGCCACTGAGCGATTCTGATTCTAGTGTTGTCTGACACCCTCACCATTTTATTTTGGCTATAATTTGGTAATTCCTAGACTATTTGCGTAACGTTTAACATATTCTTTGTCAGCAAGTCCTAAGGAACCCAAATATACAAATTTAATGGAGCTAAGTGGCTGCGTTCAAAATATGCAATTTCTTCTACCTCCTGTTTACTTCGAATACGATGTGGTGTCTGGGTACTGTAATGTTTTCAAACGTAAACCAGTATAATGTCATGTTTCCCAATAAGAATTTTTCATGTTTTTAAAAACTAACTCTCGTATGGGTAGTGTTTTTATCACTGTCGATTTGAAAAAAGCTAGTGCTTGTGGCCTTACACGCGTGATGGTAGTAATTGTGTATCACGCGACTGCGGTAGTATTGCCTGCGTTCCGGCTTTCTGCCTCTCCCTTTCTTTCTATCTTTAGTCCATCTGTCTTTCGTTTTTTTTTTTTGGTAACGTAGTGTATAAAATGACATGAATGGAATTTTAAATCTAGGTCAGATTGCGTATCTCAAGGTTTTTCTTAGAAAGGCAGTACACGTTTTATCGTAGAAAGCGGGTATTGCAGCAGTAGGCTTTTACTATCAACGTGAAACATTACAATTTGCAGACGAAGTAGAAAACAAGGGGGATTTCGAGTACAGTCATTGTGACAGCACTGTTCTTTACCATTCTTCTTTCCTTTTATTGAAGTTATTTGTTAGGCTTTACATTTACGTTTTAATTTATATATGTGGATTAGAATTTCTCACGACAAATCCTCCCCACTTAAAACAGACGTTATATGTCAGTCTATAATTCTATATACACATAGAGAAATTTCTTATTATTCCTGGGGTTTAGGGTGATTCTCATCACACGGATGGCGGCTTAAAAAATCCGCTCCCAGATTTGTTTTTCCACTTATATACTCTATGCTAAACTCAAATGGCTGCATCAATAAAGACCAACGGAGTAATCTAGAATTCTCATGTCTAGCCTGTGCCAGAAACGACAAAGGTTTGTGATCCGTTTGCAACTTAAATGCCTTACCATACAGATAAATATTGAATTTCTTTATCGCCCATATTACTGCAAGACATTCCTTTTCGCTAATTGAGTAATTGGTTTCAGCTTTATTCAACTTTCTGCTAGCATATGCCACTGGGCTTAATTCCCCATCCAATGCATCTGATCTCTGTAGTAGAGTTGCACCTAACCCAATATTACTGGCATCAGTCCTTACAATGAATTCTTGACTTAAGTCAGGTAATTTCAAAATAGGTTTACTTGTGAGCTTTTCCTTCAATTCTTGGTAAGCCATTTCACATTGTGGTGTCCATGTAATTCGATCTGGATTTCCCTTACGTGTCAAATCAGTTAACGGTGCACATATGGAATTAAAGTTTTTGATATACTTCTGGTAGAAACCACATAATGAGACAAAGGATCTCACGTCTTTCTTGGTTTGTGGTCTCGGGGCTTTCTTTAGTTTCTCTAAATTCTTTGGGTCAGGGGTCATGTTTCCCTGATAAACTGTGTGTCCCAAGAATTCTAATTCTTTACATCCAACGCAACATTTGGTTGGTCGGGCTGTTAAATTCGCTTCCCTAAGTCGATTAAACAGCATGTTCAGAGAGTCAATGTGTTCCTCAAATGTTTCTGTGGCTATAAGGATATCATCCATGAAATTTGTGATGCATGGGTTATTCAGAGGGTCCAATAATTTTCTCATCATTCTAGAGAAAACACTAGGCGCATTCTTCAATCCAAATGGCAATCTATTAAACTCATAGTGTCCTTCTGAGGTACTAAAAGCTAGGTATGGTCTAACCTCAGGCTTTACTGGAATCTGATAGTATCCTTTACTCAGGTCCACTTTTGAGAAATATTTAGCTTTATTTAGCCTGGCAAACAACTGATTTGTATCCGGCAATGGATCCACCTGTCCTTCTGTAATAGCATTCAGTCTCCTGTAATCTATACAGAGTCTATGTTCTCCAGATGGCTTCCTTAAGAGTACAACACCGGAACTATACGAAGATTCACTGTGTGAAATAATTCCTTCCTTCAACAAATAGTCTATCTCTTCCTTCAAAGCTTTCTCCTTAGCAAAAGGAATCGAATAGGGTTTCATACAGACAGGTGTGGGGTCTATCAGTTTCATATCATATTCCTATAAGTTTGTATGCCCTGGTCGGTCTGTTAACACCTCTGCATGATTATCTAGAACCTGTTGCACTCTCTCTTTCTGAGTTTTCGTTAAATGTGTACTGATTTTCACCTGTGCCGCTGTCTCACAGGGGTGTAATGGATATTCAAATGATGAAAGTGGTTCCTTTTTCATCTCCATGGCGATAGACAAGGTCAACAAGTGTGTCTCTTCCTGATGTTCTCTTTCCAAATATTTCTTCAGGAGATTCACATGATAGATTTTTTCTTTCCCCTTCTTATATATCTTATAATTGGTTCTAGACACCTTCTCTAGAACTGTATATGGACCTTGCCATCCAATTTGTAACTTATTCTGACTACCGGGCAGAAGAAGCAGTACCTTCTCTCCCACAGCCAAATTTCTGTCTTTAGCTTTCCTGTTATAATAGGCAGCATGTTTCTTCCTGGCTTGTTTCAAATTTTCATTGGCAAGTTTCCAGCCAGTTTTTAAACGAGTGGTCAGCTCATTCACATATTGGTATGAGGATGTAATATTTTCCTCTGCCTTTTCATCAGTCCACGTTCTTAACAGCGCTTCCAGTGGACCTTTTATTGGCCTTCCAAATAATAATGTTGCCGGGGCCATTCCTGTTGAACTATGGGGTACCTCCCGATAAGCAAAGAGGGCGGCGTGCAGGTACTGGTCCCATGTATCTGGTTTTTCGTGTGCCAACTTTCTCAGGATTGACATCAATGTGCCATTAAATCTTTCCACTTGGCCGTTCCCTTGGGGGTGGTACACACTACAATGGAAGTGTTTGGCCTGGAAGATCCTGAAAACTTCTTCAGTTAGTTTCCCCTTGAACTGAGAGCCATTATCAGTCAAGATTTGATTGGGAAAGCCTAACCTTGTAAAAATTGTGAGCAATGCCTCTGCCACATGTTTAGAATCAATCGATGACAGGGCTACCGCCTCTCCCCACATAGAACAAGTGTCCACCAGAGTCAGAATGTAGCAGTTCCTTCTCTTGGTTCGGGTGAGAGGTCCCACAAGATCCACGGCAACTCTCTCAAAGGGTGTTCCCACTATGGGCATTTCCCCCAGAGTTGCTGGTGCAGTCCAATGCTTAGGTGCTACTCGTTGGCACTCTGGACAGGATTTTACATATCGTTTGATATCTTCAGTTATCCCTGGCCAGAAATAGTGACAAGCTATACGCTGTCCTGTTGCGCTGATCCCCATATGACCACTGAAGGGAATCGCATGCCCTAGTTCCAACACTTTAGTCCTATATGAAGTGGGAAGGACCAGCTGTCCGTGACCATTGGATTCAGATCCAGCCTTCCTATATATCAGCTTGTTCTTCATATAAAACTCTCCCTTGCCTGGAGGTGTATGAGATTTGGGCAACTTCTTGAAACACGGCTTGAGTGTTTTGTCCTCAGCCTGAGCCTTCCTCATCTCATCTGGATGAGTATTTATTGGATTATCCTCCTCCTTTTTAGACTGTGATCTGGTCTGCACTGTTGCCAATATTACAGGTCTCTTGGGATTCCCCAAGAAGACATATCTACACCCCAATATCAGAGGGTAGATTGGCTCATTTATCACTGCTGCTTTTATGATTCCTTCCACATATCGCGTTTTCACGTTTATCCGGGCGACGGGAAGTGTCATGGTAGCTACATCCTTGGTTGCAGTTTGAATCTCCACTGTTTCTGTGGTGTATTGATCGGCCTGCACCAGGTGAGAACTCACAACGGAATCGTAATCTAAACCGGTATCATATAAACACCTTATAGTGACACCATTACAGATGATATCTTCACACACTGGGGGGTGGTATGGTTCCTGTAGTTCTGCAGGTTTGACCTTTTTTTCCTTTTTCCCAGATGTCATAGCAGCACAATGAGGAGGTTTCCTTCTACAATGGTCAGTGTCATGATTGTTCATCTTACAATTTTTACACCACCTTTTCCCTTGGTTGAAAGATTTTCTTTCATCATATTTCCTTTCATCGAATTGTGGGGTTTTATTTTTATTGTCATACCGTGGCCTATCAAACTGGTGCTTACCTTTGTTTTGATCTCTAGGATCAAATTTATTAAAGTTCTGTGGTGCCCTAAAATTTTCTACTTGTTTCTTTTTATTACCTGATACCTCTGCCTGAGCTGCTTGATACCTTTCTGCAACATTTAGCAACTCACCCAGCCTCTCTGCACCTTGTTCCATGAGAAACTTTCTCATGTCTGGAGCCATGGACTCTCTTAATTGTTCTATAAGGACCATTTCCTTAAGATCTTGGGTTTTCCCAAGAGAAGTCCATTTCTCCAAGTATGTCTCTATTCGTGCAGAGAACTGGTGATAGGTTTCACCTGACAGTAGTTTAGCATTCCTAAATTTTTTCCTATAAAATTCTGCGTTCTTTTCATATCTTAACAAAAGAACCTGCTTTAGCATGTCATAATTTTCCTGATCACCTCTGCTCATTTTGGCAAAAACTTCATAAGCTGCCCCACCTTTCTCTCTCTAACCCATACGTGGTAGCCAATAGTTCATATCTATTTAGATAGCTCTCAATATCATCGTCTTTCTCAACAAAATGATCTAAATGAAAATTCATAGCTGAGGTTGAGGCTCCTTGGCTAGCAGTGGCATCAGAGGTAAAGGGACTGGCACCATTTTCAGGAGCATGGCCTTGAAACTCAAACTCCCTTAGTCGTAACTCATGTTCCCTTTGTAATCTCTTCTCCTCCTTTTCTGCTTCCCTCTCTGCAGTCAATCTTCTTTCTTCTGCTTCCCTTTCTGCAGCTAATTTCTTCTCTTCCCTTTCTGCAGCTAATTTCTTCTCTTCCCTTTCTGCAGCCTGTCTTCTTTCCTCGGCTTCCAATGCTTTAGCCTCTTTGTCAGCCTCAATCTGCAACCTCTTAGCCTCAGCCTCTAACTTTCTTTCGGCCTCTTTTTCTAATCTTCTTTCTTCCCGTTCAATATATTTGTCACATTCAGCAGTGACATAAGCAATCATAATTTGCCCGTCCATTCCTAACTCTTTCGCAGTCTGTACAGCAGCAGATCGAAATTTTGCCAAGTCGGCCATTGTCTAACATGCAAATGTAAACAATTCAATCTTTCAATAATTATCTAAGGACACTACAGGCACTGAGAGTTCAACCTTATTTATTTCCACCCAAGGATACCTTTTAATTCTTATTATTCCCTGAAGTGAATTACCCCCCAATATTTTTAATAGGGAAAGATTCAAAATCCCGAGAGCGAGACCCCAATATATGTGGTAAAGTGGGATGTTATAAATTTTTTATAGGGGACTTAGTGTACTGACTGAGATCAGCTGTGAAGGTATCTGTATCTAATAGGTGTAGTGTTTTACAGATAACCTTACTTGCTACCACATTATGCCTCAGTCAGAATTATTCTGGAATATTGTGATGACTACGTTAAATGTCTAGGGTATGTATATGATGAAGTGTAAGTCACAACAACAACAGACAGATAAACAATTTAATTTATTCCACCACACTTGACAACACTGTGACACTCACACACATGTAACATTCTATAAGACTATCTTAAATGAGTCACTGGTAAATTTTCAAATATCAATATGTATTAAGTATTTTCATTAATATATATGTCCTGATTCAACTACAAAGTGAACCAGGAATCACAATCAAGTGTAATTACAATTTATATGTACAGAATTTATCAATATGAACCTTGTAGTGACATATTTTATTAATATTATCCTATGTGTGTCAGTGGTGTAGTAGTAATATGAGGTAATACTGCTTTTGTTTCTTCAAGCTATGTTGTTATTTGTCATCATGACTTCAAGTGTTTGTTTATCTTGTGACTAGTATGGGGAAAAGTTCACAGTTCCTATCAATTTAAACACTATATTTTCCCTCTATTTTGTAATAAAGTCAGATTTTGAGGGGGGCATAATGTTGAGCTCCTCTGGCCACATAGGCTTATCTTCCGTGATGGCGGCAGGAAAGGACTCCTCTGCTCGATAGCCTCCCTGTGTTCTGGAGACACCTCACTGGTCACTATCTGGACCCAGGAGTATGCTGTCAGCCTCTAGGTTCAGCAAAGCTCAGACCAGGTGCTGCTCAATAACTTTAGGACCACGGTCTCTGAAACAAGAAGGTTGTACCTCCTACTTCATAACTAATTTATAATCTATTTACAGACTGAACACAATACATAACAAACACTGAGTTCAGAGCGGTAGGCCAACTGTCAGCTTCATCTGACATAATTTACACCAGTATATTCCTCCCTAATGGTTACTACGCCTCTGCAATTCCAGCATTATTTCTTTCTAGTCAATAAGATAGGTGTCAGTGTACTGTTTGGCAATACCAGGTAGTTTTACTTTCCTCCGACACCTTCTGTTCAGGTTGGAGCACTATATAGGCTTTACCTCATGTTCGCTACTGAACCACACATATATACAGACATAAATTATCAATTTACATTCAATTTTCATTAAAAGGATATTGAATATATCAAGCTTACCACAATTCATGGAATAATACACAGTTTCGTTGACTGGCAATGAATATAGCATAATTTCGATCTGCCGATGTCCCAGGCTTTTATTTAGAAAAATATGCACTGGTGCTCAACGCACTGGTTCTTTAGTAAGTTTATTTGAAGATGTGGTCCTGACCTGACGCCTCTGATTGACTATATTCGCGGTTCTAACCAATCGTGCCATGATTACACAGCTTTTCAAAAAAAAGTACCCTTCCTTCCGTCTCCCCTGACAACAAAAGATAGTATTTATAGCCCGACTAATCGTGTTTAGCCTTACATTTGTTGCGCTCCAATCAAATCGGATTTAACATGGAGACCCATTTCCCGTACAATGGTGGGGTGAAAATCTGCCACTGAGCGATTCTGATTCTAGTGTTGTCTGACACCCTCACCATTTTATTTTGGCTATAATTTGGTAATTCCTAGACTATTTGCGTAACGTTTAACATATTCTTTGTCAGCAAGTCCTAAGGAACCCAAATATACAAATTTAATGGAGCTAAGTGGCTGCGTTCAAAATATGCAATTTCTTCTACCTCCTGTTTACTTCGAATACGATGTGGTGTCTGGGTACTGTAATGTTTTCAAACGTAAACCAGTATAATGTCATGTTTCCCAATAAGAATTTTTCATGTTTTTAAAAACTAACTCTCGTATGGGTAGTGTTTTTATCACTGTCGATTTGAAAAAAGCTAGTGCTTGTGGCCTTACACGCGTGATGGTAGTAATTGTGTATCGCGCGACTGTGGTAGTATTGCCTGCGTTCCGGCTTTCTGCCTCTCCCTTTCTTTCTATCTTTAGTCCATGTCTTTCGTTTTTTTGGTAACGTAGTGTATAAAATGACATGAATGGAATTTTAAATCTAGGTCAGATTGCGTATCTCAAGGTTTTTCTTAGAAAGGCAGTACACGTTTTATCGTAGAAAGCGGGTATTGCAGCAGTAGGCTTTTACTATCAACGTGAAACATTACAATTTGCAGACGAAGTAGAAAACAAGGGGGATTTCGAGTACAGTCATTGTGACAGCACTGTTCTTTACCATTCTTCTTTCCTTTTATTGAAGTTATTTGTTAGGCTTTACATTTACGTTTTAATTTATATATGTGGATTAGAATTTCTCACGACACTATTCCAAAAAGTAGTGGTGACATAATACAGCCTTGTTTCACCCCTGTTTCAACTGTAAACCATTCTGTATTCCCTTTATTTGTTCTAACACAACATCTTGCATTGTCATATAGCGCTTTGATTATATTCACATATTTTGTTGGAAAACCATAGATTGTAAGTATCTTCCACAATGATGGGCGGTGTAGACTATCAAAGGCTTTTTGAAACTCGACGAAGGTGATAATAAGTGGCGATTGCATTTCCACTGATTCTTCTATAATTGTTCTTATTGTGAATATTTGATCAATACATGATCGTTTTTTTTAAATCTCGTTTACTGTGAATATAATCTTTCTCCAATTCCTTGGTTACAGCTATCTGTCCATGATTGGCCTCCATACAGTTATTAGGCCTTGTGGAAAACACTATGTAACATCTTAATCAGTACAGTAATTCAATTACATTCATTCTTTCCTTTAATCCTTGTGTGTGTTCCATCCCTTCAAGAAATAATTCTTTCAATGCGTTTCTAAAACTATCAACACACTTTCCGCTTCCATCCTCAATTTATCTTAATATACACAGGCTTGGATTGTTTCCAATAATTACGCAGTGGTTTATAATACAGTTACACACTTCCTAACGCACAATTTGATTAATTAATTAGAAATATATAAATTTATACATTCTTTTTTACCCTCAAGTACGTACAGTCGAGCTATTAATGGCTATTCATTCTGCTCTCAGATGCGGAATGCAACGGAGTCTCTCTGACAGAACTGGCGCTCTCGCTGTAATTTGAATTTTTGTGGCAAGCTTTCGAAATGTGGGCACGACCTTATTATATAGGTCAGGGCCGAATGTCTCGGAGAACAATAAGACTGAAGTATGTTCGTGTCCTCAAATGCAGGCATGATTCTGTCAAATTGTGCATTTATGGAAAATTAGAAATATTCATATCTCCTTTATTCCTGGACCGATTTCCTTCATATTAGGCTTAAAGTACGCCCTGGATTCTGTTCCGTTACTTCGTCCATCTTTTCATAGGCGCAGCCTAAACAGCGAAATTTTCGACTTGCCTGACGTCTCGATGCATTCCACTCGAATTTTCTCTGTTAGTATAATACTTTCCGTGGAAATCTTTGCACATTCTTATAAAGGAACAGTCCCATTATAGAATTACTGACCTCTTCCAGGCGGTACTTTGCTCATAATTCTGTAGTTTATGTTCAAATCCAACTCGGTAACACAGATTTGGAGTCCGGCCATGTTAGATGCCTAATACGTTTGTAAACATATGTGAATAAGGACGCCGTTTCATTGGTCCGTCTAGCCTACACTTTATTTAGTATGGTGCACCGTTTTGGTGTGAATGGCGTGTTGTGAATCAGAATTCACGACACATAGAAACAAAATTAGAAACACATAGTGATAGCTCGTAATTGAACGTGTTGATGATTAAAATCTCTGTCTACTCTCAATCACATGACACAAAAAGATGTTAATATTGAGAATTATTAATTTATTTCAGTGGACTTGGCGTCGATAGATTCTAACCGTTCAACACATTCTTATCTAATTGATAGCAACGAGACCACATGCAATCCACTGAGAAATGCGACATCAGTTGAGGTGTATCTTTTGAGACCACATCATTTTCTCTGGATTAGAATACACGTGAACAACAATCGTAAGACAATTTATTTTCTTAAACGTGCTAATCTTCATAATCGTTATTGCAACTTTGGTCTAGTTATTAACCTCCGCTTGTGAAAGATTTAATTTTAAGTTATAGGTCTGAAAGTTTACCAATTGATGTAGTTCATTCACTTGCGTTTTCTGGGGTTAGGTTTATTGATCACGGAAAATTATCTTGGGTTTTTTTTTTTTAAACTTTACTTTATTGCACATTATGAGATATTTATATTTCTTCTGGCTATGAATGTGGTATTAAGAGTGTAGGTTTAATTTGACAGCTAATAATCACATTTTCTGAATGAAGAGACATGTCTAATCCCATAACTTGCTTTGTCGGACTTACTCGTTTTATGTTACATTATGTTATTAGTTGCACAGATCAACTCGTACCTTTCGTATTTCATGTCTAGGCCAACGTTCTCTGTCTTTCCAAACCATGCACAGCGTGGAGATACTTAACTTTAAAAATAATTGGCTTGGCATCATGCAATACCCTTTAGCTCCCAGAGGAGAATAGGCGTTCAACAAACACATGCCAAGTCTTCCTGTCCTGTGCCATCCGCTCAAGTTCTTTCCATGTTTTCCTCATCATTTTCACCTCAGTTTCCAGTTCTCTTCTCCATGTGTTTTTCTGCCTCTATTTCCCTGTGGATTCCAGATCAAGGACTGCCTTGTAATGCTATCAACAGGTTTCCTCAATTATGTCCTATCCATCGCCAGCGTATTCTTCTCAATTCTTGTTCCACTGGGGCTTGTCTTCTACGCAAGGCCCCGTTTATAAAAGTCTGTAGCTTTTTTGGTTGTTATTTTTGTTGTTCTCAATGTCTCAGAGCCATACAATAGGACTGACTTCACACTTGAGTTGAAGATTCTTATTTTCGTATTGGACTTGATTTCTCTTGATCTCCATATGTTTCCCAATGCAATGAAAGCTCCTCTTGCTTTTTGTATTCTTATTGTGATATCACTGTCTGTCCCTCCAACTTTGTCTATATTACTTCCAAGATATGTGTACGATTCTACATCATTTAGTGGTGTTTCTTCAGGTTCAACCTTGTTATCATTTCTTGCATTTATTCTCATAATCTTTGTCTTTTCCCTGTGACCTCTCATCGAGAATTTTCATTTTCTCTTGCATCATATTATGGTTATGGGACAGAAGAGCCAAGTCATCTGCAAAATCCAGATCATCAAGCTGTTTAGTCAGATTCCCCTGGATTCCATTTCTGTTGTGTGATGTCGATGTTTTCATAACCCAATCTATTGCTAGTAAGAAAAGAAATGGAGACAAGAGGCATCCCTGTCTCACTCCCGTTCTAATCCTAAACGGTTCTGTAAGTTGTCCTTCATGAAGAACTCTGCATGTCATGTCTTCATAGGTCCTCTTTATTAAGTTAATGATCTTCATGGGAACTCCATAATGCCTCATCAGTTTCCAAAGCTATTCTCTGTCTACACTGTCAATTGCCTTTTCACAGTCCACGAATCCGATGTATAGCGGTGAATTCCATTCCAGACTTTGTTCATCTATTATTCTCAATGTGGCTATCTGGTCTGTACAGGATCTATTTTGTCGAAAACCTGCTTGTTCATCTCTCAGTTGCTTGTCTATGGACACTTTTAATCTCTCCAGGATGGTTCTGTTTAATACTTTTGCTGGCACTGATAGTAACATTATTCCCCTTGTGACATGAAAATCGCCTTGATCGATCCACTTTATTCTCATCAGCACCCCTCATTCTTTTTCAACCAAATCGCTCTACGTGGTTTCCCTCGCTTCTTAATTAAGCATGCAAGTTAAGTTACGCATAAGCCAAGCCTATTTTCTTTTTCTCTATGTCTTCCAGACACTAGGAATGTTTACAAACAGACCTATTAGCTAGTCCAGAGCCGTTAACTGTATTATCACGCGAACGATTGGGCAATCGCTGAAATAGTGACAGATCAGAGAATGAGTCGTTTAATGGTAAAATCAAGGGCGTTAAGTCAAAAGACGTACTTTTAGTAAATACATTGGTCAGGGGGAATTAATTTGAGGAACGAGGAGATAATCACAGTTACCCCCCCCCCCCCCCCCCCCCCCCCCCCACATCTGTTTGTTCGGAACTTAATTAGCTACAGTGAGAGACACCAGATCAAAAGCAAGTCCATTAGCTGGCGAAGAGTGTCGTCTGCAAAAGGTGTGTAAAAATCCGTTCATTCAAAAATCGACCGCGGATTTCCCCAAAAAAACGGGCAGAGGCGATAAATCTTGCATGTAGCTAACGATTTTTACCCATTTAATATATATATATACCCATCTCTTAAAAATTCAGTTATCAGTCTGCCTCAGGAATTGTTGATATTCTAGCTCGACATCTTTGAGTTGTTTTTTTTTTTTTTATAGAGAATTACTTAGATTCGTGGAGAGTTCATTTTCCTGTGTTGCGGCTGGTCATACCCTTGCGATTCAGCGGGTTTATGGTCTTATGTCTTATGGCATTACGGTATTATGTTCCTAAAAATCCAGACATTGTTTGTGAAATCTGATTTTTTTGACCCGATGCGGTCCACCTTCTCCATCCATTAGAGTGGTTAAATAACCAGAACAATACAATTTAAAATTTAAATGATAACTGGAACGGGACTATACCAGAAGATTTTTCCATCTAGATACATATAAATATTACTGGCCTGATGTGGCAGAAATTACAGCACTACTTTTTCTGAAGTCGAGGAAGTTGAGGGGAACTGCTGTAAGACGTGGAGTACAATGGATGAGTGTGGAAAAAAAAATCGAAAAAAGGTGATTCGTCTTACGAGGACAAAAGACAAAGGAAATAGCCAACGTTACGGCCACAAGGTCTTCGTCAGGGAAAGGGAAGAAAGTGAAGGCTAGATAAGACACATAAGAACCTAAATAAATATAAAAATTAAACCTAGGTACTTCCCTGAAGGAATCGAGGTCCTACCACTTTTGCTTCCCACGAACGGACTGGCGTGCCCGGAAAAGGAAATGACTGTCACCACCGGATGTACACAATACATACTAAGAAACTAAAAAACGAAACTGAACAATAACTACCCAAACGTAATATTAGTGGGGACTGGAAATAGAAGAGGACAGAATGAGTTGGAGATAAATAAATATGAAATAAAAAATCAAGACGTATTAAAAACAGTGTATTATATATTCATACATATTATTAGAAAGCGGCAGAAAAATAGAAAAATAGGATAAGAGGGGAAAGAGTCAAAATGGAACAAGAGAAGAAAGGGTGACCTCAGACAAAGGTGTGCAGAGTGTTAAGACCGGCTGGTTTTAGACACCCCATGTGGTGGATAAGACGGTTCTCAAGCTGTTCTCGGCTAGCACTGTCAGAGGAGCAGGATCTGACCGCCGTGACCTGGATGTCGATGGGACCATCGTGGTCAGGACCATTAAAGTGTATGGCAACTTGTGTGGATTTTTGCTGAGAGATGTCATTCAAGTGCTGGCTGAATCTGTCCCCAAGTCGTTTGCCTGTTTGGCCAATATAGGTTTTGCAGCAACGTTTACATATGATCGTATAAATGACATTGCGCGGACTCACGCGTGAAGCTACTGGTGATGGTGTACGTAGCCTCAGGAAAAGACACTTTGTGGGTTGAGATGACATACTTGCACGTGTTGCATCGTATCCGACCATAGGGTAGTGTGCCAAACTGAGTGGCATTCTCCTTTGGAAGACGGCTGCGAACAAGAAGATCCTTCAAGTTCTTGTCGCGCCTATATGCCACCAAAGGTGCTTCACTGAAAACTTCTTGGGTCACAGACTCTGCTTGGAGGATAGGGAGATGGTGGAAAAGGATCTGTTTGACTGCAGTACTGTGAGGGTGATAGGTCAAGATCAATTTGACTCTATCCGAAGTGGGTTTATAGTGAGGTTTGAGGGCCTCCTGACGAGAGATGGGGAGCACACGTTGGAGGGCAGAGGTGAGAACATGCTCCGGATAAAGTCTGCTACGGAAAAAATCCAACATCTCATTGGCTCGGAAGTGGAAGTCATCATCGTCTAGGCACAAACGGCGGAGGCGGAGAAGCTGTGAGAATGGAAGGGAGTCACGACAAGCCCGAAGATGAGAAGAGGTATACAGAAGGTATGGGCATCTGTCGGCATGTAGTATACTGATATATTAATGCCGGAAGGCGTGATAGTAATAGTAATGTCAAGAAAGTTGACAGATACTGTGAAGATGAGGGAGGTGAACGTGATGGTGGGGTGGAAGTGGTTGACAAAGTCGATGAAGCGGGATAAATCAGTCTCGGACATATCTGTGAGACCAATGCCATCATCGATATATCTGCGATAAAATCCGGGGAAAGGACCGGAGTATTGTTGCCATATCTAATGCTCCAAGTGGCGCATGAACAGGCAGGCATAGCTAGGACCCATCTTCGTTCCCATGGTAACACCACTAATTTGGTTTTAAAAAACTGACCATTGAATTCGAAGGAATTAAGTTGAAGGACCAGTTCAGGAAGACGGAGAAGAGAGTCAGTGGATATAGAAGGACAAGTGCGCTGGTCGAGAAAAAAACTGAAGAGCTCGGAGACCATTAGAGTGGGGAATTGAAGTATACAGAGGACAGACATCTAACAAGAAAAGGCGGTAGGAGCGGTCTGCTGAGAGTCGGATAGAAGAGAAAGTTAAAAGAGCATGATTAGTGTCTTTGACAAAGGAGGGAAGATTCTCAACGATAGGCTGGAAAATGCTATCGAGGAAGTCAGAAATGTGCTCAGTAGGACAGGAACAGCCGAGACAATAGGTCTGCCAGGGTTGTCGATCTTATGAATTTTGGGGAGTATGTAAAATACAGGCTTGCCCAAGGAACTTTCATGAATCCTAAGATGAGATGCGTGGGGAGGAAGAGCATTACTGGTGATGAGCTGTTTAATAGTGTTGTGTACAATGCGATTGTTGGAGACAGTTGCATCGCTGGTCCTGGGCCTGTAAAAAGAACCATTGGTCAACTGGTTTTTACCTTCACTTAGGTATAAGTCCTTCTGCCAGACGACAATGGCTCCTCCCTTGTCAGCCGGTTTGATGACAATGTCGTCTCTTCGGCGAAGAAGGAAGAGAGCACGGGATTCTGCAGAAGTGAGATTGGAATAATGCAATCTACGAGGGCAGAGCTGCTGAATGCCATGGATGGGGTTCTTGATATACAGGTCCAGGCCATGAGAAGTCCGAGGTTTAAATGTACATTCAGCAGCTCTGCTGGGGAAGCAAAATTGGTAGGACCTCGATTCCTTCGGGGAAGTACCTAGGTTTAATTTTTATATTTATTCAGGTTCTTATGTATCTAGCCTTCACTTTCTTTCCTTTTCCTGACGAAGATCTTGAGGTCGTAACGTTGGCTATTTCCTTTGTCTTTTGTCCTCGTAAGACGAATCACCTTTTTTTTTCACACCCATCCCATTGTACTTTTTCTAAACCATTTGACAGTACATTTTTCTTATCACGGAATTATACTGGAGAGAATTTACGGGTCATACTCGGCTATTTCCCTCCGAGAACAGCCTAGGAGTAACATTCTATTTTTTTTTACACATTTCATTATGACAGAGAGAGTCACAGCCATTGGAGGCTAGACCACACCAGAACAATATATTAACGTATAAAGTTCCAGGACAGTGCCACCACATAGAAAAAACTTATCCCAAACCAATACCTGCAGTAAGAAGAGGAATATCTAGGAAAAATATTCAACGCATCAATTCAGCGACTCCCGGAAAATAGCAATTAGCATAAATAGAGAGTCTGGGGCTGAACTTGATAAATAATATGACTCTAAATAGTCGTAATAACTGTTTGATTTAAATTCCATGGAATGTATGCAGCGTCGACAGTGGGGTAAGCAAATCTGAAAGTGGGCCACTGTATGTATGTAGTGAGTGAACGGAACGAAAGAACTTATTTCTTAAGTTACTACTAATATACCATCTTCTTTTATTTTATCTCTCACTAATCTGAGAGTTCACGGGATAGGTTAAATTAAGGACTTATTCTTTACCCGTCCTGACTACTCCCTATTCCAATTGTTAATTATTGTGATCTTTAGGGTAACTTACCTCTGTTGGGATCTTTCCTAGTTTCCCTGTACAAGAGGGAGGGCCCATTAGATTTATATTTTCATTTCTCTTATGTAAACCAAGATTTATTGATGTAATGCTTTTCTTGATGTTGTGATATTTCTAGTAAAAATTAAACTAAATAAACCTTAAGCTATAGTGTTGGTCAAAACCCCTGCCCATATATGTGATCCATAGTTTATCTGTTTTCACGTCTGTACGTATTTCTGTCACAAAATTGTGTGTACGTGAGGGTAGTGTAATTTGAATCTGTACCGAGTGAGAAAGTGCGTCTACTTTAAATAGAGTCGTAAAAGATAGGTTGGATTAGAGCAATTACTCAATCCAAGACTGTTCTTTCTCTTACACCATTTCTCCTCGTGAAACAGGAACTATTTCCTACACCTTCCTCTCACATAGCTATCACTATCACCTCTGCTAGTACGGGACCATAAATATCTCAGTCCTATCTTCTCAAAATTTACGACACCTCTATAATTTGTGCACTCTTGTAAATTTCCCTTCTTAGGCAACTTGGCCAGATAACCTTTCTTCCATTCTGCTGGTATTTCCTCTCTCTCCCAGACTTTGCCAAGTAGTTTCTATAATATCTCTGTAGAGGTATCAATATCTCTTTTGATGGCCTCTGCTGGAACGCAATCTGGACCAGCTGCTTTGCCATCTTTCAGAAGCTTTATGGCTTTGTTTATTTCTTTTCTACTTGGTCGTTCACAGCTGATTTGTAGCTCCTCTTCTGCTGGCTGGATGTCTGGGGGATTAGTTGGAGATGGTCTGTTAAGAAGTTCTTCAAAATGTTCTGTCCATCTCTTCATTTGTTCTTGTATATTACTAAGCAATTTTCCTTTCTTATCTTTTATGAGGCCATTTGCTTGCTTATATTTCCCTGTTAGCTTCTTTGTGTTGTTGTACGGGTCCCTCATATTTCCTTTGGCTGCAGCTTCCTCTGCTTCCCTTGCTAAATCATCAATATACAAGTATTTCATATTGTCTCTTTTGATGTTTCTTCTTACTTCTTTGTTTGTTTCTATGTACACTTCATGAGCCTTGGCTTTGGAGCTTCTGGTTTTGCTTCTGTTTAAATATCATCATCTCAAATCGTAACCCGTCATGGGTCGTAGGGGTGCCATGGTGGAAGCATCAGCAGACAGGGTCCTCCACTGCTCTCTGCCCTCAGCAATGCGTACAAGTGTGGAAAAACCGTGTCCTGCCCATTCTTTGATGTTATCAGCCCAGTATTTTCTTTGCCTTCCTCTTCTCCGTTTACCTTTGACTGTTCCCTGGAGGATCGTTGTCGAAAGGGAGTCATGACATGTTACATGCCCAAACCAGGCAAGCTTTCGACGTTTCACTACTGACAAAAGTGGTTCTTGGTGGCCTGCATAGGTGTTTATCTTCTCTCTAACATAGACATTTGTTTTGTGCTCTTTATAGCAAATGCGCAAAATTCTTCTATAACATTTATGCTCGAAAGCCTGAATCCTTCGCTCCGTATCTGCAGTGACTGTCCAGCTCTCACACCCATATAAGAGAATAGATAATACAAGTGATTTGTATAATTTGATCTTCACAGGAAAACTGATGTTACTTTTCCAGATCACATTCAGTCTTGTCATGGCAGCTGAGGCCATCTCAAGTCTTGTCTTGATTTCTTTACTTGATCTTCCATCACTACATATAGTGGACCCGAGATATTTAAAGGTGTTAACTTCTTCTAACGTTTGCCCATTTAACATAATGTTGGTCGGAACATGTTTCTTATGGCTATTCACCAATATCTTGCTTTTTTTCTATATTAATTTCCATCCCATATGTTCTTGTTACTTTCTCCAGTCTAGAAGTAAGGTCTTGAAGTTCTGATTCTGATCCAGCTATCAGATCGATATCATCAGCAAAACGTAGATTGCAAAGAGGTTGGCCTCCAATCGATATGGTTGTTTTATAATCATAAAGAGCCTCCTGCATAATATGTTCTAGATGTATATTAAAGAGCACTGGGGACAGGATACATCCCTGGCGAACTCCTACAGTTGTTTTGAAAAATTCTCCAATGTCATTGCTTGCAAAAACCGCACTGCTTGCGTCCTTGTATAGTGCTTCAATGATATCTATGATGTTGGTATCAAAATTGAATTTTCTCATTATTTGCCATAAGCTTTCACGCCAGACTCGATCGAAGGCTTTTGTGAAATCGATGAAGTTATGGTATAAATCGTGTTGATGCTGGAGATGTTTTTCAATCAGTAATCTAATATTGAAGATTTGTTCTGATATACTTCTTTTTGGTCTAAAGCCAGCCTGTTCTTCGGACAAGATTTCTTCTGATTTCTGTTTTATTCTGTTCAAAAGTATCCTTAACATCACTTTACTTGGATGATTAATAAGGCTAATGGTTCTGTAGTTCTTGCACATTTTTAGATTTCCTTTCTTTGGAAGCGGTATTACTAATGACTGCGTCCACTCTTTTGGCCATTCTTTTGTACTCCATATCTTCTGGCAAATTGTTGTCATGATTTTTACTATATCTGGTCCTCCATATTTCAAGAGCTCTGCTGGGATATTATCCACACCCGGTGACTTCCCTCCTTTCAGCGAACATATAGCCTCTTCCACTTCTTCCCGTAATATTGCTGCATTTCCGAGTTCCCTGTTTTCGCACTTAATGTTGTTTAATATGCTATAGTCAGTGTCGAGTTTACAGTTATATAATTCTTTACAATATTCTGTCCACTTTCTCATTACAGCTGTTTTTTCATTGAGCAGAGCCCCATTGCTATCTTCTATGACAGTAACCCTGGGCTGTTGGGGTTTTGATAGTCTTCTATTGTGTCAAAAGCTGCCTTGCTGTTACCTTTTATTAGCCCCGTATTAATGGACTCACACTGATCAGCTACCCATTTTTCTTTGGCCTGTTTCATTTTCTTTCTAATATTTTTATTCACCATACTGTATTGCCATGCTACTTCAGGAACCTCTTTCTTAACCTTTTTCATTTCCCGCCGTGTATCACATAACTTCAGAATGTCATCTGTAACCCATGGTTTGTTTATTTTCTTTCTTTTACCAAGTATTTCTGTTGCTGATTCAATGAGCACGTCTTTCATGTTCTCTGTGATTGAGTTGATATCATCCTCCAAAAAGTTGAGAGCTGCGAATTTTCCTCCAACAGTTGCCTCAAAGATTCCCGCGATTTCTGGATCTTTCAGTTTGTCTAAATTGAATCTTAACTGAGAACATCTGTTTTGATTATAGTTCTTTTTGAATTTAAGCTTGAGCGTCATCAATACCATGTCGTGATTACTACCAATGTCGGCGCCAGGAAAAGTCCAGTCTTGGCTTTATTAATACTGGACTTGAATCTTTTGGATACAAGAATAAAATCAATTTGGCCATGTATCTCAGTTTTCGGGGAATGCCACGTTGTTCTTCTTGATAACTTATGAGGAAATAGTGTATTTGCAAGGGTTAGTTTATAGTTGCTGGCAAATTCTAGTAGCCTTAGTCCTCGATCGTTGGCTACTAGAATTTGCCAGCAACTATAAATATGTTTTCTTGTTTTTTCCTGCCTTCTATCTTACTAATGGTTTCTGTTGTTATCCATGTTTTGTGCTGATATTTTTCTCAGTACTTCTTCACATGTCTCGTTCCATATATTTTTTACCTATTGCCAGTGGTCTTCTGTATCTGTTTCATCTTCCAGCTGTTGAAGAACTTGGTATTTGTTGGATACTGTGATTTAAAATGTTTCTCTTATTTCCTGATTTCTTAGATATCCTACATCAAACTGTTGTCTATAGCTATATGCTGTTGTAAATTTCGTGAGTTTTAATTTTGTTTTAGCCAACAGAAGATGGTGGTCTGATACTACATGTGCTCCTCTACATACTTTCACATCATGCAATGATGACCTAAACCTCTTGCTTATGCATATGTGATCAATCTGATTCTCAGTTCTGTGGTCTGGTGATATCCATGTTGCATTGGGCATTCTCTTATGTGGAAATATGCTTCCTCCTATAGCTAGTTGATTTGAAGCACAGAAGTTTGCTAATAGTTCCCTATTCTCGTTCATCATACCTAATCCATGCTTTCCCATGATTTCTTCAAAGCCAGTGTTGTATGTTCCTATTTTCGCATTTAGGTCCCCCATCAAAACTGGGATGTCAATTCTTTTCTTATTGTCCAAGACACTTTGTAGTCTGGTGTAAAAGTCTTCTTTCACAGATTCTTCTTTATCGTTTGTTGGTGCATAACACTGGATGATGTTTATATTTACTTTCTTTTTGGCTGATTTAAACCTTGCTGTTATAATTCGGGGTCCCATTGCTTCCCATTCTATAAGATCCTTCTGTGCTTCCTTGGACAGCATTAAAGCCACCCCTTCACTGTGGTGGGCTCTTTGCTCCTCGTGTCATGAGGACAACACCATTTCTCCTGTGATCAATCTCCTCTTCTCTATGCCTTTCCACCGTGTCTCGCAGAGACCCAGGATATCAATCCTGTAATTTGTCAACATGCGACGTGGGGGAATTGATTACTTGGTTTCAACCCGGTAGATTCAGCTTCACTTTCATTCTGGGCATTGTGTGCTAGTCGTGAGTATTCCACCTGGGAAGTGCAAGACGTGGTTGAGCTTTTCCTACCATCATCAGAGTGGAATAGTTTCCCTTGCAAACTTTGCCAGTTCCGAATGCCGCATTCTCCATTCCAAAAGTATCACTCAGATTGGATGGTTTGCAATCCCCAAGCTTCAGTCGTTGCAATCTCAGTGGTGCTTACCACAGTTCGATCCCGGCCACCCAATGAGTTGATATTTGTCTGGCTAGTACCACTGTTTTCCAGCCTAAAAGAGAGCCCTAGTTCTACTGACATAGTCAGAGGGATCAACACATCTGTGACCGGGGAGGTCAGCATAGTCGTTTTAGCCGTCCCATGAATCGTCAAATGTCCTTAGCTCTTTGTCCCTTCTAATGAAGTTCAATTTTAACTTGGAACTTTGTCTTAACGAACAACATTTGATGCAGAATACTGAACCTAAGGTTGATGCGTTTTCAAGACTTTATTCTCAGTACTCCGAACGAACATATTTCGTGCCTTTCATTCTTCATCCATCTTTAAGGGTCATGATTTTCTTATCTGACGTCTTCGTCTTCTTCAGTTTGCATCAAAAATCATATCTACTTGAGTGACTATTCATTTCTGAAGAACCGGGCTAACACCAGGGAATATTCTTTTATCAGTCGATCGTGTTCTATTAAAATGTCTTTCTCTACACTTTCGTCAGTCTGCTTTACGTTCTCTACGTTTCACAATAATTTATCATCTAATGTCTTTTCCGGTACAAAATTCGTGTCTACTACACTGGTCGCTTCTAGGGAGTTAAATTCTTCATTACATACCAATGGATCGTCAAGGCGTCTTTGATATAATCTAGATCATGTCGTTACTGGTGTCTCTATGTCACATCTGAATACCCTAGATGCTGGCGAAATTTTACAGCCACGTGTCTCGACATGCTAAGTACCACAACATATCTGGTGCCTCCATGTGGCTAAAGTCTTCATAGACTTGAAACATACGATGGACAGAGTATGGATAGATGCTCTGTTCTTCAAAATACGAAGAATTGACATTGAAGAGAGAATTTTCCAATGGATAATAAAACTTTGTATCAAACAGAACTATCTTTACAACCTTGGGTCGCATCAAAGAAACGGTCAATCAAGGAAAATTTGCCACAGGGATTAGCATTAAGCTGCACGTTTTTCTTTATTTATATCAACGATCTAGGGACATATTTATAAATACCCAGTGCCTTGTTTGCACATTGTCGTGAATTTAGATAGGTTTGAAAAATATTTATGGTCCCGCCTGAGTAGAGTGGATGGTGATAGTACGTGAGAAGTAAAGGTGGAAGAATAGATTTCACGAGTGAATAGTTTAAGGAGAAGATCTATCTCTGGAATGAGTAGTTTCTCTAGTCCAGCCTATCTATACGACTATATTTTAGTATACGACAATCTTGCACCTCCCTATATCTAGAAATATAAGTTTAACTAAACACACACACACGCACAATTATGTGACAACAAGACACACAAACGTGAAAAACTATGGTACATTGGGCATGGGTCTGACCAAAACACAAAGTTAAGTTCTTTTGTTGTTTATTATCATTAAACTTTACAACATCGAATATCTAAAGAAAAGTCAAATAAAATCAGAATTCATACATGGAAAAAATAACAGAATACATGTGCCCTCCCCTCATTGAGAAGAAAAGAACCCAACAAGTTAATAACCCCAAAGGTTAAAGGTTAGCACTATGTTACAGCATAGACAGTAAAGAAAAGAACAAAGTTCTTACTAAATGCTACTAAGTAAGTATACAATATTTAAGCAAAACCAAAGATGATACAGTGTCTGTAACTAAGAAATTATTCACTCTCTCTGTCTGACATACAGTGGCCATTCAATCACGCTTACCTAATCTGGGTGATATATCCCTTGGACGTACAAGCATCCTGAATATAACATTCCAGTGTTTTTATCTTCCCAAATTGGCCCCAGTCCTTCCTCTATAACAAATAAGATTTTATGAGAAGGACGCCAAATTTGGTGGCTGATTCCTGGATGGACAAATGTCACCTCGAATAGATAGTGTAGAGTTAAAAAAAAAGTGGAAGAGGCTATATGTTCGCTGAAAGGAGGGAAGTCACCGGGTGTGGATAATATCCCAGCAGAGCTCTTGAAATATGGAGGACCAGATATAGTAAAAATCATGACAACAATTTGCCAGAAGATATGGAGTACAAAAGAATGGCCAAAAGAGTGGACGCAGTCATTAGTAATGCCGCTTCCAAAGAAAGGAAATCTAAATATGTGCAAGAACTACAGAACCATTAGCCTTATTAATCATCCAAGTAAAGTGATGTTAAGGATACTTTTGAACAGAATAAAACAGAAATCAGAAGAAATCTTGTCCGAAGAACAGGCTGGCTTTAGACCAAAAAGAAGTATATCAGAACAAATCTTCAATATTAGATTACTGATCGAAAAACATCTCCAGCATCAACACGATTTATACCATAACTTCATCGATTTCACAAAAGCCTTCGATCGAGTCTGGCATGAAGGCTTATGGCAAATAATGAGAAAATTCAATTTTGATACCAACATCATAGATATCATTGAAGCACTATACAAGGACGCAAGCAGTGCGGTTTTTGCAAGCAATGACATTGGAGAATTTTTCAAAACAACTGTAGGAGTTCGCCAGGGATGTATCCTGTCCCCAGTGCTCTTTAATATATATCTAGAACATATTATGCAGGAGGCTCTTTATGATTATAAAACAACCATATCGATTGGAGGCCAACCTCTTTGCAATCTACGTTTTGCTGATGATATCGATCTGATAGCTGGATCAGAATCAGAACTTCAAGACCTTACTTCTAGACTGGAGAAAGTAACAAGAACATATGGGATGGAAATTAATATAGAAAAAAGCAAGATATTGGTGAATAGCCATAAGAAACATGTTCCGACCAACATTATGTTAAATGGGCAAACGTTAGAAGAAGTTAACACCTTTAAATATCTCGGGTCCACTATATGTAGTGATGGAAGATCAAGTAAAGAAATCAAGACAAGACTTGAGATGGCCTCAGCTGCCATGACAAGACTGAATGTGATCTGGAAAAGTAACATCAGTTTTCCTGTGAAGATCAAATTATACAAATCACTTGTATTATCTATTCTCTTATATGGGTGTGAGGGCTGGACACTCACTGCAGATATGAAGCGAATGATTCAGGCTTTCGAGCATAACTGTTATAGAAGAATTTTGCGCATTTGCTATAAAGAGCACAAAACAAATGTCTATGTTAGAGAGAAGATAAACACCTATGCAGGCCACCAAGAACCACTTTTGTCAGTAGTGAAACGTCGAAAGCTTGCCTGGTTTGGGCATGTAACATGTCATGACTCCCTTTCGAAAACGATCCTCCAGGGAACAGTCAAAGGTAAACGGAGAAGAGGAAGGCAAAGAAAATCCTGGGCTGATAACATCAAAGAATGGGCAGGACACGGTTTTTCCACACTTGTAGTCATTGCTGAGGGCAGATAGCAGTGGAGGACCCTGTCTGCTGATGCTTCCACCATGGCACCCCTACGACCCATGACGGGTTACGGGTTGAGATGATGATATTTAAACAGAAGCAAAACCAGAAGCTCCAAAGCCAAGGCTCATGAAGTGTACATAGAAACAAACAAAGAAGTAAGAAGAAACATCAAAAGAGACAATATGAAATACTTGTATATTGATGATTTAGCAAGGGAAGCAGAGGAAGCTGCAGCCAAAGGAAATATGAGGGACCCGTACAACAACACAAAGAAGCTAAGCAAATGGCCTCATAAAAGATAAGAATGGAAAATTGCTTAGTAATATACAAGAACAAATGAAGAGATGGACAGAACATTGTCATGGATGGCGCAGGCACAGATAACTATTAGACAGCTGACTACAGTTGAAAATATATTCAAGAGGGAAGAGTGGAGTAAGTCAGGTGGGAATTGGATGACGTACCAGCAATTCATCATCAGCCTTGACAGACAGTGCAAAACTTGGGCCAATGGGACAGCAGAGCTGGGAAATGATCAGCTTATAAATGATTATGCTGGGGATGATGATAATCTTTGTGTACACTGATGTGTCTGTAATCTGCGTTGATAAATCACGATTTGGCTTCTCTGTCAGAGTAAAGGACAGAATCGTCACTGAACATAGCAGGGCTTGCACGATAACAACCATAGCACAAGAAAGGAGGTAGAAGCAGCCTTGAGGTGGCTGTCTAAAACTTCATTAAGGGCAGTTATTGTATCAGACTCACAATACATGCTTCGGAAATGGATGGCTCCGGTATGAATGGAAACCCTCTATAGTAGCCTCGAATCTTCAGGAACTGGTGTGGATCTACTGCTCTAGTCATGCAGGTGTACGCGGCAATGAAATAGCTGACAGACTATCTTTCACATCACTAATAGAAGGTGCATTTCATATGGATAGCGGAGACATACTGATGGCTGTCGCGAGTATGGAAGAAGATAATGTCTGAGTTTAGACAGAGTAGGAATGAGTAATGTGAAAGTAGATAAAAATAAAGTCACTAATGAAAATGAGGAGAGATATATGACTTCTGTAGAGAAGAGAGATATATTCAGATATCTAATGTCTTCTTCCCAGCCATACTCGAGACTATGTTTAAGATATCATACACTCAACCGTCCTCTCTTGCTAAATAGGTTAATCTATTACAGTAGGGACTACAACAGCAAACACCAAGTGACAGGTAGAATAAAAGTAAATTCTGACCGCGAAGAACATATAATTATATTTAGTCCGTAAATGTTCACCCAAAAAACAAAAAATAATAATCTCACACGGGCTAATAGGCCAGTGATTTTGTATCACACTCAAGAATCCCGTCAAACCACTACTTTTTTTAAAAATAAAGTTTTGCCTCGTTTTGGCGAGGCGCGTCCCGTTCAACCTAGTCAGTTATATTAGGGCGCATGTCCAAATATAAAAGACCCGTAGGTCTAGGGTAGGATTATCTACTGACAGGATGCGGCCCCCTGTTCTCAGTGACGAAAACGGTCGACTCTGTGTTAATAATCCTGAAATATAAATTACTCTGTAGCTAGGAACTGTCCTACTTTCTCCCCCTATTTGGGTGTTCTCAGGCGATGGAGCTCAGCTCTCACTGTGGCATATATATATATATATATATATATATATATATATATATATATATATATATATATATATATATATATAAAATCCAGATGCTTTTAACTCCCTTTGGCTTGAGTCGATAATAATAGGCTCGTGCTTGGGAAAACTACTCCAGATGATATATATATATATATATATATATATATATATATATATATATATATATATATATATATATATATATATATATATATATATATATATATATATATATATATATATATATATATATATATATATATATATATATATATATATATTCAAAAGATGGCTTCAGCTGGCGAAACGAGTAACCATAAGGGGTCCAATGACGCACATTTTGTACTGGTTAGTGAAGACTTGACTACAGACAGGTACCGAGTACTGGCAACTGACTACTCCTCTGTGACGTTATGTCTGTTAATGCCTCTTAACCGGATATCAATGGGTATGACCGTATTGCCCACAATCATAGATGGCAATGGAGGCAGCCCGTATGTGCTGGAGTGATAGATAATAGCAAATGGCGGCAATAGGTGTTGTAGGTATGTAATCCAGGGAGCTGGACTAAGGCTAAACACTGCAGTATATCAGCAATCGATGTGGTATTTTATAATCCAGGAAGCGGCAGTATAAACTGGGAAACTGCAGTATAATGGGACTGCAGTTCAGCAAATAGCTCCAGTATAACATAGAGTGCAGTATACCAAGAAAGCAATGTCACGGTGTCCAAACATCTCTATAAATAAACAACCAATCAACATTCTATTAGAAGCCTATAACGCGCGCACCTTTTTTTTTCTCTCACTCATGCCAACATAAAAAACATTCCCTCCGTATCCCACCCCACACAAATAAAAACAGGCTGTACTGCTTCTTTCGCTCTGTTTTGCCTAAGATTTCAGGCCATACCATCACAGTCTTGCCCACTTAATCGATCGAAAATCTCTGGTTGCTCTCGAGTGCGTCAGTTTTCGCTGCGCGGAGTGACCAAATTATTTTTAGCTGTGTTAGCCAACGTATTCCCACACATACACAGCTTACGAACATAATTGTACAGTTAAAGTTAGCCCAAGGTAATAAAAATTGCCCTGTGAGTAAATTACCCAGTAAATAATATCACACTATTCTTCTTCTTTGATCCATAACCACCAACCGTCAAAGCAGTCAGCGGCCAACACGCCTGCTGGCGTCTTGTAGGGCAGCAACAAATTGATTCCACTTTGCTCGGTCGGCGGCCATCCTTTGTACAGTGCCCCAACTGTGGTTCATTCTTTGCATCTCAGCTTCCACAGTTCTCCGCCAAGTTATTTTTGGTCGGCCTCTCTTTCGCTTTCCCTCGGGGGTCCATAGCATAGCTGTTCTTGTAGTGGTATCAGGGTCCCTTCTGAGGACGTGGCCAACCCAACTCCAGCGTCTGCCAGCTATGATGGTGTGCATGTCCTCCTGGTTACTCCGAATAAGTAGTTCTTGTTTGCTGATGGTGTTTGGCCAAAAGATTCGGAGAATTTTTCTTATTCAGATTGTGTGGAAGGAGGACAGTTTCGACATTTCCTTCTCTATAACTCTCCAACATTCCGCACCATAGAGAAGCACAGAAAGCTCACAGCTCTGATATAATCCTAATTTTGTGCTTGTGCTGTACTGAGAGGACTTCCAGATGTTGTTTAGGTTAAAAAAAGGCTGTTCTTGCTTTGTTCATTCTGTTATTGATGTCTTTGCTTGCTCCGCCGTCTGGTGTTACTATGCATCCTAGGTATGCGAAGGCATCTGTCTGTTCCAGTTGCTCTCATACAGTCTTAATTTGGTGTTTGTGCTTTATTGGGAAGACTTCCAAATGTTGTTGAGAACAGCAAAGGCTGTTCTCGCTTTATTCATTCTGTTGTTAATGTACTTGATTGTTCCGCCGTCAGGTGTTACTATTCTTCCTAGGTAAGTAAAAGTGTCTGTCTGTTCTAACTTTTGATTCCTTACTGTTATTGGCTCAGGATTGCCCACATTTAGTGTCATGACCTCTGTCTTCTTCAAATTGATGTTCAGGCCAACCTGCTGGCCATACTTATTCAGTCTATCGGTTTTGTCTTGAATGTGTTGATGTGAATGCGCGAGTAGTGCAGTGTCATCTGCATATTCCAGATCTTCCAGTGTAGAAAACGTTGTCCATCTAATTCCTCTTGGACTGCCCTCTGTTGTCTGGCGCATCACCCAATCTATGACTGTCAAAAATAATGTTGTTGATAAGAGGCATCCCTGTCGTACTCCTGTTTTCACTTCGAGAGTTATATTACTCGATCCAACACTGCACGTTAAGTTAGAATAGAGGCTTTTTATGATGGAAAAAATGCGACTGGGAATTCCATAAGCCCTCAGAATTTTCCATAGGCTGTCCCTGTGTATGCTGTCGAAAGCCTTTTCAAAATCAACAAAGTTAATGTACAGCTGTCTCTGCCATTCTGAGCACTGCTCTATAATGTTCCTGAAGGTAAATATATGATCTGCACATCTTCTGTTCTTTCTGAAGCCCGCTTGTTCTTTCCTCAGTTTATGGTCAACTGCTTTTGAAATTCTCTAGATCATTATCCTGCCTAGTATTTTGCTGGGAACTGAGAGGAGGGTAATTCCTCTCCAGTTGTTGCAGTCTGCAAGGTCGCCCTTCTTGGGCAATTTGACAATTATTCGTTTACTTCACTCTGTTGGTGTTGTCTCAGTTTCCCAAACTTGTGCAAATAGTGGTTCTAATAGTATTGCTGCTAGTTCAGGGTCTGTCTTGAATAGCTCAGCATTTAGATTGTCGTGACCAGGAGCTGTTCCACACCATAAGTTACTAAAATTGCACTGAGCTGATACTCAGTATTTACACAATAGTAATTCTCTTTACAGGAATATTCCACACAGACCAACCGCACAAAATTGGTACTACAATTATATACAGACTCACACTTTCTGTGTTCAGAGAAACGCTCTTAACTTAATTCCTTAGTGTCTTTTTTTTTCTTTGAATGGTGGTGCACTTAAGAAAATTCAAAGTTTCTCTGTCACGGAAAAATTTATCTTAAGGTAAACTGTATATATATTTAAGATGAAACAAAGTAACGAGGAAGCTCTATTCTTTAAGTTAAGTTTAAATACCTGGCGGCCTTCGCTACTACAATAATTAAGTAAATGTGTGCTTACAGACTGAAAGAATATTCTTAAACTCAATACAACTGAGATTGGCAATCAGCACTGATCCATTTTGTAAGGTAGCAAAACTTCTCTCTGAAGACAATGGTATGATAAAATGCTCCGTTTTAACCCCCCCCCCCCTCCCCAATCCCCCGCGCTCAAATATAATCATATTACAGCATTTGAATTTTTGTCCACTAAGCCAAGATAAAATTTAGCACCCTTCCTGACACCAGTACCCTACCCGCTTGATATTTGAAATTTTTCCACTATTGCCGGGGAAAAGCTGTAAAATACATTCTACATTTGACCTTGGTTGAAGGCAATACTACTAATTTGAAAATTATCTAGGGTCATAGAATAAAATCTAACTAACGCTTTCTTAGAATCTATTAATAGTACAACATGAGACAGTGTGTCGTTAGGCCCCGTTTCTTGAAACACAAGACGCGTGGCTAATATTTGAATATTTGTTAACAAGCGGGCATGTCTCACCTACCAAACTCCACCTTTTCTACACCAGTACTAATTGTATGAACAACGGATAGACAGCTTGGCAGCGGTCCAAATCGCCACCGTCTTGAAAATACAAGGAGAGAGGGGAGGAGGTAGTTAAAGTGACAAAAGTTAGCCTAACTTGTTACTTGACAACTGAAACGACTAACGCATGTGTGCAGAGAGAAAAAAAAAGGGGGGGGGAGGGAAGGAAAAGAGGAAACTCAGATAATTATTTATTTGGAAAGAAAGAAGAATACAGAAATAAAAAGGGATGTTTGAAAAGTTATGATAATATTGTTTATTAAAAGATCCTATTATTCCTTATAATGAATTACCTTGCCTTATAGAAAAGTATTGTAGTTGGAATAAATATAGAGAAAAATTTACCAAGATGAAAACGAAGATAAATAAGTATATGAAACCATAATAGCCAGATAAAGGACAGTGGTCGGTTACTAATCACTTTTCACATTTAAAATCGCACAGGTAATAACAGAGATATGGTAGAAATAAGAAATTTAGACAGACCGACAGACTCACTGATAACCTTGCTCAGTTTTGAAAATCTTCGCCCAAAAAGTCAAATCCGTTTGACTTGATTTGATTGGGTGAGGCTAGTTATGAAAGGGGAGGTAAAACTGAAGATTTGCTAGCCAAAGCGAAACATATTTCTATACAGTACGATTAAATTCAGACTGGCCAACGCATTGATAAACACCCAAAAATGTTTGGGGTTTTCAAAAGAGAGTCAAATGTTTGTCGCGTTGTTCCATTGGCTAGTACGATTGATAATAGGAAAAGAATACAAGACTAAAACGCCATTTGTAAATTCTAACAGCAGTGCCAAGATGAGAGCAGGGGGAGAGCTTTGCTAATTTGTTTTACCCTCTGGACTACAGCAGACTAAAAGTGTGCCATATTTTTCTGCTAGTCATCTTGTGTATTGTGTAACATATTTCATTGATTGCGGTAAGAGAAATGATTTATTAATATTCTTATTAATGTGTAAAGGCTAACCCAGATAGGGCGCCCACAAATTTTGTGTTGTGCGACATTGCTATTGTGGAAGCTTATGACATCCTAAGGGAGCACATGCAATAACTCTTGGAGATTAAATAGGAAGTCATACTACCAGAGTCAACAGATCATTAGAAAGAAGAAAAAAAAGAAAAAGTGTATCCCAGCTGATGATATAAAAGATAACTAAAGTCTAAGTGACAGAGGCGTTGAAGCCAGGTGGGAAAGAGCAGATACCCACTGATTGAGAAGAAGTCACAATACAATTAGAATCTGTAGCTATGGATTAGCACTTGTGCTGATCACTATGAATGTTTAACGATGTTTGTTTGTTAGGTGTGGAGATGTGTATATGAAGTGTATTTAGGGAGGCATTGTTCATTGTTGCAGGGTTGCATCAACGAGTAACCAGTAAGACAAAACCTGGAGAGGCAGAGTACGATGCAACGTACCTGTTGCTGGTATTGTGAAGTCTAAATGCCAAAGCTGACTCCAGCTGAGACACGTGTGGACAGAAAGTGTAATATTTCCAGTCAACCACCTACTTGCCACTGATTGAAAGATTAGCTTTCGTTTTGAGGGCTAATGACTTCTCATTTCATTGTTAACCTCCACACTGTAATTAAACATTCTAATGACATGATGAAAGGAACAGTTCTTCCAACTAGTAACCCTTCTTAATACATTGTTACTACAGCCAGGGATACAAGTACAGAAACATTTTAATAATATCATTTATTGGACAAGATGTCCATCAACTGTATTTACCTTTGTACATAACCACATTTATTTTGAGTTCAACCTTCCTGATTCAAAACATTTGAGAATCAGGAAATTAAAATTGTAAAGTAATTCTATAACTTTAAGCACTGTCTTACTTGAGTTTATTAGATTGAGTTACAGTTGTGTTAATTTGTTATCATACATCACACATACATTACCCTAGACACGTAGCCATATATAAATTAATAGACTTAAAATATTTCGCAGAGTGAGATCGTAGGGTGGTAGCCGTTAGGTACCCTGAGAATACATCCTCATCAACTATTAGACTCAGAGACGTACATAGCTTGACCTCACTCTGTAGACAATTAATAATAATTAACATAAATAACATCTAAACCCACCACAAATGGTAAGGAGTTTCAGGGACACCTGGCTTAAATAGTAAGATAAAGTCTACAGGTGGGTCGCCCTTGCGTTAAGAACGGTGTAATAAGACGCAAGGACCTCGGGAGTTGTTTCTCTTGCGTCCCTTGATTTAAAAAAAGATAGGTAATCTATAGCGCTACTTAGGTGGTGCTTCGAACGAGACGCTCGGACAGATGAAAGGCCAAGGTCAATTCCCTGTGTCCTCTGGTTCTCTGGTTTTCTGTGAATCAAAGAATCAGGGGACTTGCCGTCATCTACAAGAAAGGCAGAAAAAAAAGAAATTTTAGTTAGATGCCGATGCTCACGTGTAAAGGGATGAAATTTAGCCTGTCCAACTTAAGAGTGACGTGACTAATGCAGTGACATAGAGCTTGTAAGAGCTCTTATACAGAAAAGTGGAAGGAGACTACAGCAAAAAATAAGACAGATATATCGCTCAGCTGAAAGTACCATCTATCCGCATTTAAATCACGACTAGAGCAATTAATGATCGCCTTTTAAAGAAAGACACTGCAATCGATGAATCATCAAGGCTAATATTGCTAGAATTGGGCATCAAACGTAAGACAAGCAGCGATGGACGTATGAGAGGATACATCTGGCATGTATACAACCAGCACGCACCAGGAACTTTGAGCAGTCATACCATTCGACATTTGTTGTGGGAGACGGAGAATCTATGGGTTTGTCTGGAGTGCAACAATGTAGATTCGGATCAACAACAACAGCAAGTAATTAAAACAACTGTAAAGAGAATTTGCTAAACACCTTGGCAATGGCTAAGACATAAAGACTGGCTATTGAAACATCTACCAGCATCGTCTAAGGAAGATGCAATACATCATCTTGGTCGTAAACATAAAACAGCAATATTCAGATTACGAACAGAGCAATGCTAACTTAACTCTCACAGAAATAAAATAGGCCAAAACAAACTGTGCAATTTGTAGACACTGCCAAGACCCATTTGAAAACATCACCTGCGAGAGGCGAGACAACTCCTTCTCCCAAAGAATCAAACCATTGACAATGCCTTATATAGCAGACCTGAACCTTACAGTTTCACATTTGTACATTAAAATCACCAATAACTAAAGCTCAGCGATGGTGGATCAAAGACAAGACCCAAAAAAGTTACCTCTGTTAAAGATATATATATATATAAGGTAAAGGATCCCGTTACACGCCCATTGAGACATATTGGGAATATGGTGTTAGGCCCATATTTTCGTGACCATCGGCACACGTGGGGTGATGTGGTAAGCATCACGCCGGCCGCCTTAATCTTCCCAGAAGTTGCTCTGGTTCCCAAGCAGGGGCTGGGTCGATCCAGGAGCCGTTTGTGGCCTAAAAAAATCCCACCTCTTCTGGGGATCGAACCGTGGTCCACTGAGCAAGGAAGCCAGTGCACTATCCACTATGCTACCGTATATATATATATATATATATATATATATATATATATATATATATATATATATATATATATATAAAATAAATGTATATATATATATGTATATGGGGTAAATAATATAAATATATATATAACATATATATAATATATATATAGATATATATATATATATATATATATATATATATATATATATATATATATATATATATATATATATATACTGAAGCACATTAAAAACGCAACCACCTGTATAATCCAGGAACAGAGTGTTGAAAATGTAAATATAAGTGTGTACAATGTTTACATATTTGGAATCTTTATTCATTTTCCTATGAATCCATGCTGGTCATTAATTTGTACATTTGATTGTTATGAAATTCCTTGCATTCTGTGCAGGCAAGGGAGAAAACCAAAAATACAAAAAAATGCACGTGCGTTATCCTGCTGGAGAAGCTGCAAATCTGGATAAATTGTGAACGCAGGAGCAACCAGTGCATCCAGAACCTCATCTCGATATGTCACAGCATTAACATTTCCACGGAAGACGTGAAGAGGCAAGCGATGGTGAAAACTGAATCCTCCCCAAATGTGAATACTGTCACCCTCGAAATCGGTTGACACAGCAATCTGCAAAGCGCTCTTCACACCGTCGCTAAATCCGCATACGTCCATCTGCAAAGGATATGTTGAATCTGTTCTCGTCTGTGAATAGGACAGCATTTCCACTGCAATCTAGTCCATCTGAGATGTTGCTTGCCCATTGCAGGCGCTGCTAACGATGTCTGTGAGTCAAGTTTGGCCCAACATAAGGTCGTTTTGCAGTAAGGTATCTCTGAGTCGTCGTATGACTGTCATTCGAGAGACTTGCCCATGTCCTACCCACTATTGCACTCTTGCTGTTTGACTTGCCGCAATTCCTTTAGGTGACTCAGCACAATATGACGATCTTGCGCAGGGGTAGTAACTCGTGGTTGGCCACTCCGAAGTCTATCCCGGGCACTGCCAGTGGTTCGGTAACGTTCATTGAGACGTACAATAGTGCTGTGGTGGCAATTCATCCTTCTGGCAATGGCCCGCGAGCTCATTCCGGTCTCCAACATACCAATGGCTCGTTGGCGGTCGTTTTCAGATAGTCGTGGCATTTAAAGCACATGTACTGGGTGTTTTGTCTCAACGGCCTTTTTACACCGAGTATACTGCCACAACGCGTACACATTTTCAGGGTCATAGCTGTTGAGAATCGTGTTGCACGTGTAACTTTCATCGTTTTCATGTAGTCTGTACACACACCCATGGGTTGAATCTTGCACTTTCCATTCCAGCAGCCATTCGCTCTCTACCTCATGGCAAACACGGGGAAAATCCATTCCCACACTTTTTTTTTGCCAGCTTCTCGGCATCAGTATATATAATAGTGGTGCGTTTTTAATGTGCTTCAGTATATATATATATATATATATATATATATATATATATATATATATATATATATATATATATATATATATATATATATATATATATATATATATATATATATACATATGTGTGTGTGTGTGTGTGTGTGTGACAAATGGAAATAGTGCAGCAGTGATCTTCCACTCCCCCCCCCAATCTAGTTTATTTTTTGCTACAGGAACGAAGGATTCACAAGTGCAATTAACACGTGAGCCGTTTGGCAATTAAGCACGGTGGAACAGAGAGAGCGCGTAGCATGGCGTAATAGATTCTTTGATCAGGGGCGATGTTAAGTCTGAGACGACCTTTAATTGTAAAACTTTCAGGGGAATTAATTGCGTAGCTGATATTCGAATGCGGAGATGATGAAAGTCAAGCCAGAGAGGTTGTCGGCGGCAGAGGTGGTAAAATTACCTTTGATTCAAGAATCGAACGGCAAATGGGCTCGGGTCTGGCAGTAGTTGTGACTTTCGCATTAAAGAGCGATAGAACGGACTTTACGGATATATACCATGTCTCTCCGATAGCCATGATCAGTTGTTCAGAAATCTATCTGAAATTCACTAGCTCGATATCTTAGATTTCTCGTACAGAGTGAAAATTATTAGATTTTCGTGGAGTGTTTTTTTTTTTCTGATTGCGGTAATTTATATACTAGCCTTTAAGTGATTTAGTGTGTTTAAAGTTTTCATTATATTTCACTGAGATTTTCTGTGCTAATTAAATAACTTATAGCTAAATCTTTTCAGCCGTAAAGTGAATTTAATTACTCGCTATTTCCCAGTAAGAGATGTTTTAAATTGACTAGTACATACACTAAATAACTGTCTACTGACGGTATATATTATTTACTTCTATCCATTTTATGTAATTTTTTAAATGACTAGGATAGGATAAGCTAGACACGTGTGTTTTAAATCTAATTTATAACGGAGTGGTGAAGAGGTCCTATTTTAACACGTGTTAGATATGATATTGATAATTTGGTTAAATGTTTATATTTTCTTTCCTAAAATCTAGGCTGATCAACCTGAGTATTAGCGGTTTTTTGTTTTTTTGGCAATATTAACTTATGATCATACGAACTTATAATATTATAAGCATCCAGGGATATTTACTATTGTTGAGTCTTTGGGCTATGACCTGTATGGTCCATTTTCTTCATTTTTACGAGAGAGACCAAACTAGAACAATAATTATAATATTAACTGGACCAGAACTATTACCAGATTTCATTTATATGTATCTCAGCAGCCAGCTGTGGCAAAATATATTGTTCAGCAACATTTGTGTAACTTAACCTAGCGTCTCAGCCACCTGAGGCTAAACAACATAGGAACTATATATATATATATATATATATATATATATATATATATATATATATATATATATATATATATATATATATATATATATATATATATGTCAAGTGCTTGCTGTGTGTACACATTGACAAATATGTATTACATACACAGGGAGCGACAAACATGGCTCGTTTTCACAGCAAATTGTTAATTCACTAAACTCCAACACGTAAATACGATATCCGACGACTTTATGTCACAAACTTGAGTATAACACAATAACACAGGCATACTGCCGCTTCGGCCATAAATCATCACATAAAAAAGCACAATATATGATGTGCATAATTAGAACAGCATCTTATGGAAAGAATTTCACAATATCTTAAATATATTTCCTAATTTTCTTCAACCATTTCGCCTTCACTCTCCACGTAATCTCTCCTCGCTCTAATCTCTGTCTCGAATGACCTTTTTTACCCATGACCCTTTTCACACCTGACCAGTCTTCCCCACCACTTCGTTCACAACAACTCAGCCATGCCCGTGAACTCGATATTAGCGCTTACTGCTACTAATGCATTCATGCCCGCAAGCAAACTTAACATTCACTCACTTCAACTCACAACTTACATAAACATATCTAGTTCCCACCGGAGCATGAGTACTGACATTCATTCTATAAACCGTTCGTGACATCCACCCCTCCCTCTCCAAGTGAAAAACATAGTTTTTCACTGGATGGGTGGTAGATATCAGGAAACCAACCATCCAAAACCTCTGATTACATATGTGGACAAAATCTATAGCATCAGTGTGAAAATATGCCATCTACAAATAATCAATAATAACATTCTGGAGAACACAAAAATAAAATTAAAAAAATTACAATAGAACCGAGTTGCTAGAAAAATACAACAGCAACTATATGGCAAAAATCATGCATCTCTAATTACACACAAAATTCAAGGTGATACATTACATCAATTTCACCAAATTCTACTATACCGGAGAATATCTATTCTATAACCCTGTACTGGATACACAACATATGATAAGAACTTAGCTTATACAAAAATCATGCAGAATACAGTTGACAAAATATTACTCATGTACAAGTATGAAATATTACATAGAAATGGTGGTTATAAAAAAAACACAACCATTTACTACAAGCAAGTGTTCATAATCCAGATAATGAATCTGCCAGAACATTTAATTTACCCTGAATAGGAAAAACAGTGAAGTTGTACTGCTGTAACAACAACGACCACCATGTCAAACGTGAATTTGGTGATCTAGATGACTTAAGAAAAGTCAAAGGACAATGGTCCGTTTCCAGTACAAAATGAGATCCTAACAAATACCTAGAGAGTTTGGAAACAGCCCAAATAATGGCTAAACACTCTCTCTCTATAGTGGCATATCGCGTTTCAGCCGGAAGCAACTTCCTGCTGACATACATGACAGGATGTAGAAACCCGTCATGTTCTTGCATCAGACACGCACCAATGCCCACTGCAGAAGCATCAGTTCTCAGTACAAAAGGCTTAGCCAAGTCTGGCAGTAGAAGAATGGGCTCGCTGGAGAATACAGCTTTGATGTTCCTCAGTGCTCTATCACACTCTTCAGTCCAGACCACTCTGTTTGGCGTGCCCTTTTTAGTGAGTGATGTTAGAGCTGATGACAATGAAGAGAACCTGGGGATAAATTTATGATAAAAATTTATCAGACCGAGTAAACTACGTACTTGTTTCTTTGTTTTTGGAGGTTGCAAATTCAAAATTCTTCCAACTGTTTGATCAACTGGTTTTAAAACACCCTGTCCTACCACATACCCCAGAAATGTTAACTCCTGAAACCCCACCTTAATCTTACTGGGTCTTGCTGTAAGGTGATGCACCCGAAGGCATGATAACAGTGATTTCAATCCCTCTACATGTTCATCCCACGTGTCATGAAACAAACAGATGTCATCAATATATGTGATAACATCCTTCTGTCCCCTCAAAAGCATTCTCATCATTCTCACAAAAGTTGCAGGGGCATTCACCAGTCCAAAGCACATATAATTAAACTGGAAAAGACCCTGAGGGGTACAAAATGCTGTAAGTGGCCTAGCGCCTTCTGCTAAGGGAATTTGCCAATACCCCCTCGATAAGTCTAGTTTGGTAAAATACTTTGCCCCCGCTATTTGGGATAGGAGGACCTCTTGGTTGGGCATAGGTTCCGCATCTATCACTGTGACACTATTCAAGCGGCGGAAGTCTATACATATCCGTAGGGATTTACCCTTCTTCCGCACGATGACCATGGGAAATGAGTATGATGATTCAGATGGGGAGATAACACCTAAGCGTAACATATCATTCACTTCTTTTTCAACAGCAGAAGTATAATGTAGTGGAATAGGATATGGTCTCACCCGGACGGGCTCTCCATAGGTCAGTTTAATATCATGCTCAACTAAATCAGTTCTTCCAGGAATATCTGTGAGCACATCTTGAAATTTTCACAGTAGTGACTTCACCTGTTTCCTCTGATGCTGTGGTAGAGATGCAGAGACCTCTACATCTCTCCATGATTCTGAAGCAACCCATGGCAATAGTGGGATCTGGAGATTGACCTCCTCACCTTTCTCTCCATCTTCCTCGATGACTGCTGCACTAGCTACAGTAACTGTACTATCAAGAACAGCGTTCACAACTGGTTCCAGTTCAGTTGGACGTACTACATATGGTTTTAGCATATTAATATGGAAAATCTTCTCCTTCCCTCGGACTAATATCAGATAATCCACATCAGTAATCTGTTTCTTTACTTGAAATGGACCTTGCCAGCTCACTAGCAGATGATTTTCTTTGGTAGGTAGCAACAACCATACCTCGCTGCCAGGACTGAAGGATACAAGTTTGCTATTCCTATTGGCGTATGCTCTATACCTTGCACCCGATGTCTGTAATGCCTCACGTGCTATCGAACACGATGTAATTATGCGTTCTCGCAAGTCAATGACATACTCATAACTTGACCTAACGCTATCATCAGCGTAATTCCCGGTCAGTAAGTCTCTCAAAATTTTCATTGGACCCCGAGGATTTGCGCCAAATACTAGCTCAAACGGTGAGAATCCTGTGCTCTCTTGTGGCATCTCCCTGTATGCAAACAAAACTCCCGGTAGGTATCTATCCCACAACTGTGGAAAATCTCCTGTAACCTTACCTAGCATTCTTTTCAGTGTCCCATTGAACCGCTCGCAGACCCCGTTGCTCTGAGGATGATAAGGGGCGGTGAACCCTTGGGCTATGTCTAACAGTTTAGATATGTGTTTCATCTCTTCTGAAATGAATTGCCGGCCCCTGTCAGACAAAATCTCTTCAGGAAATCCTACTCTGCTAAATAAGCTCATTAGAGCCTCTGCTATATCCTTTGATGTGATGGATTTCATTGGCAATGCTTCCGGCCACCTCGTACATAGATCAACCAATGTTAGAATAAATCTATACCCCCGATCAGACATAACTGGAAGGGGCCCAATAATGTCTATTGCAACCTTCTGAAAAGGGCGAAATGCCAAATCTGTTGCTACTAATGGTGCCTTGGGAGTCCTTCCTTTCTGGCTTGTCTTCTGACACACTTTAAACGACCGACAGTAAACCTTCACATCCTTATTGTATCCACGCCAGTAAAACTGGGACAACACTCTACAGCGAGTTCTTGCAATACCCATGTGACCCGCAAAAGGGATGTCATGTGCTGTCCTTAACACTGTATTCTTCAGTTCCACTGGAATAACCACTTGTGTAATGACTGAATGTTGCTCTGCAAAGCATCTGATTAGAATGGAGTTCCTAACCTCAAACCAGTATCGAGCAGACTTGGTATGCCGTATGTTCTTGGACTCCGCCCACTGAAACAAAGGCAGAAGTGAAATGTCTTTCCTCTGCATGTCTACAAAATCCGATGCTGTAATTCCAGCAACCGTAGGCACCCAAGGGATATTATTGGGTTGCGATATCATAATATTTGCATCCTCAGCCTTAGTCTGAGCCCTCGTCATTACTGCGTTAGCAACCAAATCATGCCCATTTTCCCACTCCTCAATATCCTCACTGGTGCAATCATGAACCCCATTAACATTTCCAATAATGAGATCAGCGATGGGAGAATCAAGGACGCATACTCGAACTCTCCCCGACAAGAAAGGGGTGTCGATCTGCACAATCGCCAATGGATAGTACTCGACCTTTCCACCAAATGTAATGCATTTTGCCATCTTTTCAATATAATACGTATCCTTAATAAATGTCTTCCTAATGCCAATGGTCGTACATCCCGTGTCCCTCAAAACAGATACAGGTTTATTCTCCACAAAACCCTTATGTAAAGTTAAGGTTCCATTCCCATCAACTGATGAAAAGCAAGGCAAAGTGTGTCCACATATTAAAATAGGCTTGCCATCAGGCTCGAACAATGGTCTGCACCCCTCACACTCCTCGCTATTAAATGTATCAAGTACAGTAGCTGAATTTGCATGCTCAGTGTTTTCCTTTGGGCTCTCTTTTCGACTGTTTCTTTTCTCATTACAATTGGGGCAGTGGGAATCCGTCTCTTGGCGCTTGTACGGGCTTCTCTTTGGACTGCCATTATAATTTTTCTTTGGGCTGGCATATGGACTTCTTTGTGGGTTGAAGGGACACCTCTCTGGGTCCCTCCCACATTGATAAGATAGATGACGCCTTGAGCCACACTTATAACAATCCCTTCTACTGTAGCCTGACCCAAAAGAAGGGTACTGTCTCTTAGGAGAATATCTTCTGTCCCCGTTCCATCTTCTATTTCCACCATCTTTATCAACATATCTGTCTAAGCTGCAGGCCCGAGGATGTATGTATGGCTTCTTTTCAGTTTTGTCTTGAGCCACACAAGCTGGAAAGGTGTCAGCAGCTATCTGCTTGTGAATCGGCTTCGCCGGGTGCGCATTGACATACTGCTGTCCTAGCTCTGACATAATATTTATATCTTTTGGCTTTCGCTCTTGTAGAAATGCCACTAACTCTGGATTGCAAGACGATAGAACCTTGTCCTGTAGCATAAGGTCGGTTAGACCATCAAAATCCCTCACAATACCTGATAGTTCAATCCACCTATTGAACAGCAACTTGATTTCCGCAATATACTCACTAAAGTCATTGCTTGTTGTAGGAATAGCCTCCTTAAATCTTTCACGGTACCCTTGAGCTGTCAGTCTAAATCTTCGAAGAAGTGTCTCTTTCACTGTGTCATAATTCTTGCGATCCTCTACTGGCAATGCAAAGACACATTGTAAACTTCTTCCGGTGAGCAGATTATTGAGCAGACTTGGCCAATCTTCTTTCTTAACCTTCCAAGATACTGCTTCTTGTTGAAACCTTTCTAGATACACGTCCATCATATCGACGCCCTCAACAAAGGATGGGAGTCGCAGCTTGAAAGGACGAGTAGACTCCTTAGTAGCTGGTCTAGAACTCGCAGCCTCAAGTTCCAGTTTCTTCAAAGTAATTTCTTTATCCGCTTGAATTTCAGCTTTCCTTGTCTCTTCCTTCTTTGCTTCCCTTTCAGCCTCAATTTCAGCTTTCTTTGTTTCTTCTTTCTTAGCTTCTACCTCGATTTCCGCTTTCCTTGTTTCTTCTTTCTTAGCTGCTACCTCGATTTCAGCTTTCCTTGTTTCTTCCTTCTTTGCTTCCCTTTCAGCCTCAATTTCTAACTTCCTTAGATCTCTTTCCTCGTTGCGTATCCTCCTTTCCTCAGCATCCGCAAATTTAGTCTCAGCCCATAATTCAAGTTCATCCCCTGATTTAGCAAGTGCCTGTCCCTTGGTGATGAAATCCAGGAGGCTAGTCATTCTGCAATATTTTTCAACTATGATAACTCTGAAAGAAAAAAAAAATGATGCAACCAAAAAAACAATTCAGGAGAGAAGAAAAAAAAAATGTATACCACCTGATATGTCAAATGGTGTCTGGAAAACTATAATGGATACCCCTGCCCATATGAAGGACGTCTGTCATACACAACAGATTTAGGATAACTTTTCACACTGGGTTTACACACTGGGTCAATCTCTTGTATCAGTCTGTATACATTATAAACTGTAATAGACCAAAATAAAATGTGTCTGCTTATGTTAACACAAATGGTATGATGATGATTGAAATGATAATCACAAAACACACGACACTACAACAACTGATAGGCCAGTGGAGAGGAAGTTATAGACCAAGAAAGTAAGAATAGACCTTCTATTTACACCCAAACCTATCAAACGAACAAAAACAGGATATCGTAAAATAACTTATATACACGGATAGCAGAGCAAAGGACTGAGAATCACGACAGAAAAAACACCACGAAAGAAAGACTATTATACAAGACAATAAGTAAACAAACTAAACGCAAACAACTAACGCCAACAATTGTTCCACAAATTACACGAGGCTTCACAACTCCCCAAATCTTAGACAGATTGGGTTCCCTACAGCGCAATTTGTCTCACAAAACCTATTAAAGACAACACAAGGCAAATTTCTTCAATGAAGAAAGATGGATTGTGCTCACCACTCAAAACCAGGACGCACAAGTCAAGTAAACAGAAGACTCGAAATTTACAAAATAAGTTTCGAGTAATAAAGTAAAAGGAAGTAACTTAACAATTTCCTGTGTCCGCTGCTCCACTTGAGATAGGCGCCGGCTTGGAGTCCTGGTGTTACAGCTCAATGATGGACACCACAAACAACACACTTCACGCTGCAACACAGCACAGTCAAATCGAACTCAGCTCCTACGTGCACCTCAGTACACGGTGAACCTGGATCTTCTTCAGTACTGATACAAGGGGCAGAAAAGGAAAATGCGTCTCTCACTGCTTACACCATCTCCAGGCAAGATGTTATGATTTCAGCCGATCACCATCAAACAATGGCCTTGTTATTCCATTAAAAGACCCAGCAGACGATTTTTCGTGTCAACAGTCATGCCGAACTACACAGCACAGATAAATTGACGACAGATCAGCACACTCATCGCGGGGCGGAATAACATAATATCAGTGCGCCGAGGTAAACAAGACTGATTACCGCCTTTTCATTCTTCGTGCTACTTTCCAAAATAACACTGTCGATTTCGTCAAAACTGTCCCTTCGCCTCTCCTACAGTGATTAAACTATTCTTCGCTCTTAAATATTCAGTCCTTCTGCAGCTATACCCTTGCTGAACTATCACTGAAATGAAGATTTCAGTTTTGCACATTAAGTTCTTGTGACCTGATTCAAACAAATAGGCCTAGTTCTCTGTTCTGCTTGATGTAATTTTGCAACAACAATTCATGAGACGGCGAAATTGTCAAAAATTCTGCAGAAAATTAGGGGTGGGTCATCTCTTCCATTTACGAGTCCCCCAAAATTGTCAAGTGCTTGCTGTGTGTACACATTGACAAATATGTATTACATACACAGGGAGCGACAAACATGACTCGTTTTCACAGCAAATTGTTAATTCACTAAACTCCAACACGTAAATACGATATCCGACGACTTTATGTCACAAACTTGAGTATAACACAATAACACAGGCAGACTGCCGCTTCGGCCATAAATCATCACATAAGAAAAGCACAATATATGATGTGCATAATTAGAACAGCATCTTATGGAAAGAATTTCACAATATCTTAAATATATTTCCTAATTTTCTTCAACCATTTCGCCTTCACTCTCCACGTAATCTCTCCTCGCTCTAATCTCTGTCTCGAATGACCTTTTTTACCCATGACCCTTTTCACACCTGACCAGTCTTCCCCACCACTTCGTTCACAACAACTCAGCCATGCCCGTGAACTCGACATTAGCGCTTACTGCTACTAATGCATTCATGCCCGCAAGCAAACTTAACATTCACTCACTTCAACTCACAACTTACATAAACATATCTAGTTCCCACCGGAGCATGAGTACTGACATTCATTCTATAAACCGTTCGTGACATCCATATATATATATATATATATATATATATATATATATATATATATATATATATATATATATATATATATATATATATATATATATATATGTTCTATTCATCCTACGTCGTGATCACCACGCATGAACCTTACTCCAACCAACTGAAGGCATAGATAACTTATTGTATCCAGGACAAATTAAATCACCGCTTCTAGCGACTCCCGTGAAATTTGCAGTTAGCAACTACGGCGAGTCTGGGGCTGGATTTGGCAAAACTTAAATTTGACACTAAATAGTCTTATTACTTATTAATGTATTTCCTTGGAATGCCTGCGACAACTACTGAGGTAAGCAAAAATCTGAAAGTGGCCACTGAATGGGTGTGAATTGAATGAACGGAAAAAGAAACTTATGTCTTTTGTTAACATCATATACTTATGTGGTTTCTTCTTTCTTTTTTTATCTCACTAATCTGAGTAGTCACGGGATAGATTACATTAGGAACCTATTCTTTTCTCATATTGACTATTTCATAACTTATTGTTAACTTTTGATCTTTTGGGTTAATTAACCTCTGTTGGGATCGTCTTTTTTTTCCTTTACCAGAGGGGGAGAACCTATTTGATTAATTTCTTCTTTTTGCAATTTTGTCTGTAAACCATGATCTGGTGATGTATATGCTTATTTTTGTGATCTTCTATTGATAATAAACTTTATTAAACCTTTAGTTATCGTATCGGTCAACCCCTATCCATTTTATGTTATTCATAGTTTGTTTTCACGTTCGTGCGTATTTGCCACAGAATTGTATGCATTTGAGTGTAGTGTAACTTGTATTTCGTACAATGAGAGAAAGTGCGTCTGATTTAAATTTAGTCGTCCAGATAGGCTGGATTAGATAAATTATTCTATCCAGAGACTGTCCTTTCTCTTACACGATCACCTCGTGATAAAACTATTTCTTACCCCTTACTTTCACATTGTCAGCATTATCACCTCTGCTCAGACAGGACTATAAATATCTATTACCTATGTGATAAAATCTACGACAATATGTTAGGTTAAAGGAACAGTAATGCTATCAAAATAAGACTATACAGGATGAGAAAGGATTTCCGTGAATTGCGAGTTGTTTCGAAATTGGAGTTGCGGTCCTCGGCCCATGTGTAAAGTCGTTCATATCACGTGGTTCTGGGACATGAAGAATGGTAGGAATGTCAGACTGAAAGATACATGAGTCGGTGATAGCGCGGATTGGAGAAAGTTCAATGGTGTGGCAATCTTGTTAACCTTTGTGGAGAGTGGTAGAGGGAAGAACGCTTGCGGTGATTGGGAAGCGTTGGAAAAGCCTGTTGCTGGCATTGCAGGATGTCACTATTCTGGATTCTCTTGCGTGAGTTGTAAAAAGGAAGTCCAACAATAATACGACAGTGATGCAGACGATATAGGATCACAGAGAACGACAGGTGTAGGGAAGGAAGGTTTAGCATGTTTTTGTTGAGAGTCCTGCTGAGGTGGGAGTTAAATGGTATTGCTGATGAGGATGATGATGAAGATGATGATGATAGTGATGAAATTGAAAACAATCTGCATAGAGAGAGTTAAATTTAAGTTAGCCATTCCCAACCAGGACTCCGATGGGTATCATGAAGTGTTCCATCAGAACCGTGAAAACAATAAATGCAGATTTGAAGTAATGTAAACATTTTGTCAGGTCATCTGCAAGGAGACCAGCTGCTGTAGTGGTGGTTCTGTGCTCTATAAGGAGCGACACAAAATATGATGATGATTATTATTATTAATGAAACAATATCACCTGTGTGTTACCGGGGCCCGAAAGGGGAGCAAAGAAAAGTAACACTGTTCCCTGCCATGCATGTCGTAGAAAGCGACTAAGGAGCATGGTGGCTGGTTACCCCATCCTGTAAAAAATTTAAACCACAAAAAGCTTCAACAAACATGGACAAGTCAATTAAGAAAAATAAAACACAGCCATCCAAGACAGGGGAAAGTCCTTTCGCAGGGAGGCGTATGATGCAACACAGAGAAAGCCGAAAGGAGTCTGTGTTACTGACTAACCTTCTTTCTTCTAGAACTTCCAGATTTGGCACCTGGAATGTTCGGACATTAAACGAACAAGGGAAATTGGCACAAGTAGCAGCAGAAATGAGGGAATATAAAATCGAGGTTCTGGGAATGTGTGAAACAAAGTGGAAGGGAGTAGACAAGAAGAAACTCATCACAGGTGAATTGGTGCTGTCCTCAGGACATGAAGACGAAAGTTTACACCACAGTGAAGGGGTAGCTCTTTTGTTATCTAAAGAGCACAGAAAGCACTCATTGAATGGGAAGCCGTTGGACCCAGAATAATAACAGCTACTTTTAAAACTGCTAAAAAGAAAATAAATGTAAATGTCATTCAATGTTATGCACCAACTAATGACAAAGAAAAGTCTGTGAAAAAAGCATTTTATACTAGACTACAGGAAATTATGGAACAAGTAAAAAGAAGAGACATCACAATTTTGATGGGTGACATGAATGCAAAGATAGGTACAGTCAACACCAGATTTGAACAAGTCATGGGAAAACATGGGCTAGGAATAATGAATGAAAATGGGGAACTATTCTCAAACTGTTGTGCTTCAAATCAACTGGCTATAGGAGGAAGCATGTGTCCATATAAGGGAATACACGAGGCAACATGGATATCACCAGACCATAGAACAGAAAATCAGATTGATCATATATGCTTAAACAAGAAGTTTAGATCATCATTGCAGGATGTAAAGGTATATAGAGGAGCAGATGTGGCATCAGATCACCACCTTCTGATAGCCAAAGTAAAAATGAAGAAATATGCAACAATGCAAAATTATAGACACCAATTTAATGTTGGACATCTAAGAAATCAAGAAACAAGAGACAAATTTACAGTCAAAATATCCAACAAATTCCAAGTGCTCCAACAGCTGGAAGATGTACAGAATACAGAAGACTATTGGCAGCAGGTCAAAACTGTATGGAATGAGACATGTGAAGAAATACTGGGGAAAAGGGAACGACAACAAAGAGCATGGATAACAACAGAAACCATCAATAAGATAAAAGACAGAAAAAACAAGAAAGCAGATTTAAATACAAGCAAAACCAGAAGTTCCAATGCCAAGACTCAAGAAGTGTACACAGAAGCAAACAAAGAAGTAAAAAGAAATATCAAAAGAGACAAGAGAAAGTATATAGATGAGTTGGCAAGAGAGGCAGACGATGCTGCAGCCAAAGGAAATATGAGAGAACTGTATAACAGCACAAAGAAGCTAACAGGGAAATACAAGCAAACAAGTTGCCTCATAAAAGACAAAAATGGAAAACTGCTCAGCAATATACAGGGGCAGATGAAGAGGTGGACATAATATTTTGAGGACCTTCTCAATGGACCAGCTCCACAAAACCCCTCGGACGTCCAGCTAGCGTAGTAGAAGCTGCAAATTAACGGTGAAAGACCAACGAAGGAAGAAATAAAGAAAGCCATGGATCTTCTGGAAGGGCGTCTGGGCCTGATGGCATTCCAGCAGAGGCCATTAAAGCAGATATCGACACGGCTACAGAGATGTTATACAAATTACTTGGTAAAGTCTGGGAAAAGAAAGAGATACCAGCAGAATGGAAGGAAGAATATCTGGTTAAGTTGTCTAAGAAGGGAAATTTACAAGAGTGCACAAATTCAGGAAAAGTATTAAATAGGATTATCCTTGAGAGATTATAAGAGTCCATAGACAAGAAACTGAGAGATGAACAAGCAGGTTTTCGACAAAATAGATCCTGTACAGACCAGATAGCCACTTTGAGAATAATAGTTGAACAAAGTCTGGAATGGAATTCACCACTATACATCGGATTTGTGGACTACGAAAAGGCATTTGACAGTGTAAACAGAGAATCACTTTGGAAATTGGTGAGGCATTATGGAGTTCCCCTGAAGATCATTAATTTAATAAAGAAAACATATGAAGACATGACATGCAGAGTTCTTTACGAAGGACAGCTTACAAAACCGTTTGGGATAAGAACAGGAGTGCGACAGGGATGCCTCTTGTCTCCATTTCTTTTCTTACTAGCAATGGACTGGGTTATGAGATCATCGACAACACACAACAGAAATGGAATCCAGTGGACTCTGACTAATCAGTTGGATGATCTGGATATTGCTGATGACTTGGCTGTTCTGTCCCATAACCGTAATCAGATGCAGAACAAATTGAAAACACTCGATTAGAGGTCACAGCAATTGGGTCTGAAAATACACAGGGAAAAGATGAAAATAATGAGAATAAATGCAGGTAATGATAACATGGTTGAACTTGAAGAAACACCGATACAAGATGTAGAATCGTACTCATATCTTGGCAGCAATATAGACAAAGTTGGAGGGACAGACAGTGATATCAAAATAAGAATACAAAAAGCAAGAGGAGCTTTCATTGCATTGGGAAATATATGGAGATCAGGAGAAATCAGATCCAACATGAAAATAAGAATCTTCAACTCAAATGTGAAGTCAGTCCTATTGTATGGCTCTGAGAAACGGAGAACAACAAAGACAACAACCAAAAAGCTACAGACTTTCATAAATGGGTGCTTGCGTAGAATAGAGGGATTGAAATGGTATGACAAGGTTACCAACGTGGAACTGAGGACAAGAACTAAACAAGTGCCAGTGGAACAAGAGATGAGAAGAAGACGATGGCGATTGATAAGACACACACTGAGGAAACCTGTTGATAGCATTACAAGGCAGTCCTTGTTCTGGAACCCCCAGGGCAAGAGAGGTAGAGGTAGACCAAGAAGCACATGGAGAAGAGAGCTGGAAACAGAGGTGAAAATGATGAGGAGAACGTGGAAAGAACTTGAGATAATGGCACGTGACAAGAGGACTTGGCATGTGTTTGTTGAAGGCCTATGCTCCTTTGGGAGTGGAGGGTTATGAATGAATGAATGAATGAATGAATGAATGAAACAATATGCTTGCTGACAACTGCCTCTTTGTTTTCTTTCATCGTGTGTAAAGAAGATTACACGTAAGAAGTAGGGACGGAAATCGGATTCACGTGCCGCCATGATGGCCAGTGAAAATTCATTTTTTTTAAGTTATATTTAAAACATTTTATATAACAAACAAGTAAATTTTTTTTTTTTTTTTTGGGGGGGGGGGAGGAGAAAGGGGGGGGGGGGGGGGGGGGGGAGGGGGGGTAATCTAATTTTAATTTTTTTCTCTGGTGAAAAAGTGACTGTACGCGAACCGACTTTATCTATTACCTGAACTATTTGTACAACAAGTGGAAACTAACACAATTGCAGTCAATGAAACAATTCTTGCTTATGAAATGTTGACAACAATTATTTGTTAGCAGACGTGTCTCCCCCCTTTAATAAACACTATCGATGGGCGTGTCTAGATATCACTGATACTCAGCCTCTAAATGTCTAAAAGTAAATGGCATAAAGTTGTATGTTGATTTTATCTTCAAATATCACAATACATTTTTGACTGCCTTCTTATTGAATTTAAGAAAAATTATTATTTCGAGGCGATTACACTTTTCATCCTAGAAAGTTTTCAACGCTTTAAAGTGGTGCTCGATAATAACGATCAAGGTTGCAGCAACGAAAGAAGGTTCCCACTTACAGACACATCAATGGATATTACGTGTGATAGAATCATTTCTATAACCAGCATAAAACTAGTAGGGAGTTTAGCACCTTATATGTGCTCTCTCTACATCAGCGGAGGTAAGATTTGTTAACTAGAACATATTTTAAAATATATAAAACATATATATATATATATATAAAACAAAACAAAAACGAGAAGCGAAGTCCCCCAGGTTAAAGCAACTATACAGCGAACAGTCCTGTCAGCTGGACAAGGAAGTTAAACGCCAAACCTGAGCCAACAAAAGGAATTTCCTAGACGATCTTGCAAGACAAGCAGAAGAGGCAGCACTGAGAAATGAACAAAGCACAGTATACAAAATAACTAAATTCATCAGCGGAAAACGAGGTGCAAACAATATTATATTAGTAAGAGATAAGCACGGAAATCTCATCACGACAGTAGAGGGACAGGAAACAAGATGGGCAGAGCATTTCAGAGAAACTCTGAACAAGGAACCACCAGAGACACAATCGAATGTTCCTGAGGCTGAAAACGATCTAGATGTTAATACAGACATTCCACGAAAAGAAGAAATCATCACAGCAAAGGGTTAAAGAATGGAAAAGCTCCTGGGCATGATAACTTAAATGCAGAGCTATTTTAGACAGACCCTGAGCTAGCAGCAGAACTTTTAGAACCACTATTTGCACAAGTCTGGAAAACAGGGACAACACCAACAGAGTGGAACAAAGAAATAATTGTCAAATTGCCCAAGAAGGGAGATCTTGCAGACTGCAATAATTGGAGAGGAATCACTCTTCTCTCAGTTCACAGCAAAATACTAGGCAGGATAATTATACAGAGAATTTCAAAAGCAGTAGACCACAAACTGAAGAAAGAACAAGCAGGATTTAGAAAGAACAGAAGATGTGTAGAGCATATATTTACCCTCAGAAACATTATAAAGCAGTGCTCAGAATGGCAAAGACAGCTGTACATTAATTTCGTTGATTTTGAAAAGACTTTTGATAGTATACATAGGGACAGTTTATGAACAATACTGAGGGCTTATGGAATTCCAAGCTGCATAGTGTCAATCATAAAAAGCCTCTATGCCAACTTTACGTGTAGCGTTGGGCAGAGCAACCTAACCTTTGAGGTGAAGACAGGAGTACGACAGGGATGCCCCTTATCAACCACTCTATTTTTAACAGTCATAGACTGGGTGATGCGCCAGACAACTTTGGGCAATCCAAGAGAAATAAGATGGACTACATTTTCTACATTGGAAGATCTGGAATATGCAGATGACATTGCACTACTAGCACATTCACATCAACACATGCAGGAAAAAACGGATAGATTTAATAAGTATAGCCAGCAGGTGGGCTTGAATATCAATCTAAAGAAGTCAGAGGTCATGACGCTCAATGTGAGCAACCCTGACCCCATATCAGTAAGGAATCAGCAACTGGAACAGACAGACACCTTCACATACCTAGGATGCATAGTATCACGAGACGGCGGAGCAAGCAAAGACATCAACAACAGAATGAACAAAGCAAGAACAGCCTTTTTTAGTCTAAACAACATCTGGAAGTCCTCTCAGTACAGCACAAGCACAAAATTAAGATTATATCAGAGCTGTGTGCTTTCTGTGCTTCTCTATGGTGCGAAATGCTGGAGAGTTACAGAGAAGGAAATGTCGAAATTGTCCTCTTTTCACACAATATGCTTAAGAAAAATTCACCGAATCTTTTGGCCGAATACCATCACCAACCAAGATGTGCTTACTCGGAGCAAGCAAGAGGACATGCACACCATCATAGCTGGCAGACGCTGGAACTGGGTTGGCCATGTCCGCAGAAGAGACCCCGGTGCCAGCACAAGAACAGCTATGCTATGGACCCCTGAAGGAAAACGAAAGAGAGGCCGACCAAAAACTACTTGGCGGAGGACTGTGGAGGCTGAGATGCAAAGAATGAACCAGAGTTGGGGCACTGTATGAAGGATGGTCACCGACCGAGCAAGGTGCAATCGATTTGTTGTTGCCCTACAAGACGCCACCAGGTGTAATGGCTACTGACTGCTTTGACGGTCGGCGGCTAAGTATCAAAGAAGAAAAAGAATGTGCTCTATCTACATCAGCGGAGGTAAGATTTGTTAACTAGAGTTTACACTTCCTCTTCACCTCCATTGTGATTACATGGTGAGTTGTAAGGATGAGATCGCAATGTGAGAATCACACATTGTAATATTTAATTGGCCGTTGCTCTAATTTCTGTTACTTATTGATTGTATTGATGAGAGTGAGTTCATGAGAATTGTTACTGTCCGTTGTGGGTTCTCTGTACCTATTTCTAAAGCCTTAAGTATTGCTACAAATTTTACCGTAAAGATCAATGTGTTTTTGTTATTTTGTTTTCTTTCTCAACTTTTCCTTTTGGTATCACTATTCCAACCCGTAGTTGCTCATTATCATATTTAGACCCATCTGTATGTATAATTAAGCTATTATCTATATATTGTTTTATGTGCTCTAGTGCTTTCTCATTTACTAAGCTAACATCTTTAGATTTGTTTATTATCTGCTGGATATGTATCCTGTATACTGACTACTATTTTTGATTATAATGAATACGTATGGGTGATGATCTAATTCTTTTATCGTTTTTCACTTTCTGGGATATTTATTGTGGGCAAGCACTATGTGTCTTATATTTTGATTATTTTTGTCAACGGTTTTGTGTCGTGGGTGTATAGTGTCTTTTACCACTTTTATGATATGAGGATTTTAGCCTGTTTTGTTGCGTTTTTTCCAATATGATTGACTTGGTGAGAGCCAGTATGTTCCTGTGAGGAGATGTCACCCTTTTATGTGCAATAATCGATGTCTATATGTTCATAATATGCCTGAATAAGAGCTTGATGTTTGAAAAGTTCGTCTAACGACATTGTCAGACATCTTGGCAAATTCTGTTCACAAAAATGATGGCGTGAAATTTCTATAAATGTTTTAACGATGATGGCGTCGTCAACAAATGTCTTCACATTGTAATAAGTATGGTAAAATTTCAGTCAAGGCATCTTCAGTCATAGTCATTAGTTAACGACCCCAAGCCTAAGGAGATCCGATGTGCCTAGAGGCTGAATGGCTACTGGGAAAGTAGTCTTAAACATTGGCTGTCTGGGATGCAAGCGCAGCGGCGCCAGGCAGATGGACTTCCTAAAGAACATCCCTTGCCTCTTCACTGGCATGGTGGCTCTACCAGGGTGACCAATTATTCCTACCATATGTTACAAATATAATATAAATTATGCAACAAACAAGAATTATCGCGGGAGCTACGGGGATCGTGCGCCGTCGGCGATGCCTTTGGTAAAACGTAACGAAGAAAACGTTAATGTAGAATGAGAGGCAGGGGCGAGACAAGAAGAGAGAGAAAACGTGAATGTAGAATGAGAGGCAGGGGCGAGACAAGAAGAGAGAGAGAACGAAGAGCTGGTAAAAGAAAAACGAGAAAGAAAGCGGATACACTCTCTTATGAATTAAATACGGGTACTGGAACTGTCCAAGTGCCTACCAAATAGCAACCATTATTCAAACAGTCATCAATGATTTTGATAGACTAATGATCCAGGAGACCAATTTAAAAGCGAATACTGTTATCAATTGTCCAGGTTACAGATCCTAACAGGATGTGCTTAAATGCCAGTGATTTTAATTCTTAATCTATGGAGATGGGGAACGCCACGGAAAATATACAAGGTGTTGACTTGAGCCGTTTTTATCCAGCTCAAAATTTCCGTTTTAAATGATGGACGCCCAGCAAGACTCTCATCTATACTAATAGTGTCATAGATCTGGCATTGATTTTTAGTGCTGCCGCCACTTTTGCACGTTGGGATGTATTACAAGCTCAAGAAAGCAATCACCTACCCTGTTTAGTACTCATTGCGAAGGGAGAGACCACCAGATACAGGAAACCGAAACAGAGTTACCTGGATCATACATGCCCACATGACAGTAGTAGCCCTCTGCACATATTGCGTCAAATTGTGAAACAAAAGACAGCTCGCACACCTTTGACAAAACCACCGTGGTGGAATGAGACAGTGGAGACAGCATGGCTGGAAAAGGAAAGAGCGACAAGGCATGGCGAAAGCAAGAATGAGAAGGTCAGCAAGTGATGAAGAGGTGGAAGATTTTAAGGAGAAAAACAAAGTGCTATCAATAACTTTAAGAGCTTTGGTATGAGACGCCATTGACACAGTGTGGGAGGCCTTTAGGACACAGGTGGGCACTGACAAAACACTACAGAAAGTCTGGTCTTTACATCGCAGAATGAGTAGGAAAAGTACAAGCCAACCAATTTCTAATATTCTCAGCTCGACAGGGATAAGCCTGAAGACCGATGCCGAAGAGGGACATGCATTACGCGACCGTTATATACGAGGGGCGTTCAGAAAGTAATGCACCACATCGTTTTTCTCAGCTAATAATGAAGATAGAAGCATGATATTTTGCACACTTCAAATATGGCATGTGCCAATTGCGTGCACCAAATTGCACTGCAACCGGCCAAATAATACGGCTGCCCTAAACCGTTGAAATGGAGCGTGTTAGCAACTTGCGTTATAAGCAGCGAATTGTGATAGAATTTCTCGTTGCAGAGAAGGAAACTGTTGTGAACATTCACAAGCGTCTATGTGATGTGTATGGAAGTTTTGCAGTCGACAGAAGTACAGTCAGTCACGGGTTCAGAGAATCAAAGAATCAGGAAGTGGAGATACGGAGCTGCTTGATCGGCGCGCTGTGGACGTCCTGCCACAGCCACCAACGCAGAAATGTTGAAATGCGCTGAGAGCGTTATTCTTACTGATAGGCGAATCACTACTCAACAATTGGCCTTACAGCTGTCAGTCAGCATTGGTAGTGCAAATGCAGTTATAAAAAACTCTCGGATTTTCTAAGGTTTGCGCAAGATGGGTTCCTCGAAGTCTCACAAATGACCACCGATTGCAAAGGAAAGCAATTTCTTCTGAATTGTTGGAGCGTTTCAATGCTGATGGAGAGAACTTTTTGGCTAAGATCGTTACAGTTGACGAAACCTGGGCACATCATTTGAACCTGAGACAAAAAGACAATTAATGGAGTGGCATCATCCGCAATCACCACGAAGAAAGAAATTCAAGACAATTCCTTCAGCTGGAAAGGTCATGATCACTGTCTTTTGGGACATTTGTGGTGAAAAATTATAATACCCATATATAAATTAGAACATAAATATAAAGCAGAAAGCAAATATAAGAAATAAAGAAGAATAGAGCAAGACCAGTGCGTTCCCAATAGCGCAAAAGCCTGAGATTAATAACGCAGTCATGGCGCAACACACGATCTCGGCTTTCCCTGCTGCATTCTTCAAATAATTGTATCGCCACACCCCCTATAAAACGTGTACTGTATTTTCATAATGACCTAGATACAAATACTAACATTAATATAATTATACGCACAAGGTTAACCTAGAAAGACAGACGGACTAAGCAGAGACGAGAAAGGATAGACGGAGCGAAGCAATAATACTACGTCGTCTCGCGATTCAAAAGTGAACGCCAATCACATGCGAAACGCGTGAGGGCGATTTCAAATAAACAGTGATGAAAAACACTAACGATACGACATTAGGTTTCGAAAACAGGTTTAATTCTTATTAGGAAACCTGATATTCCACTGTTTTACGTCTGAGCTCCTGATTTTATACTGATAGTACAGTTAAAAAGATGCGGACAGATGTTAGTTAAAAATAAACAACTAAGATCGAAAAAAGACAGTATTTTTAAATAAGCCATTTAGTCTCATGATAATTGTATATTCGGGTTTCCGAAGACTTGTGGACAAAGAATATGTAATTGGTTGTTTAAATAGTCCATTAGATAATGAAATATTGGTAATAAAACATATCGAGAACAGAGATACTGTCATGTCGAGTCATATCTGCTTGGATGGAATGGCATGATTTTTTTTGAAAACACGTAGGTGAAAGACGGCTAAGATAATACGAAGTCGGGGATTGGCTTGATTTTGAAGGAAGCCGAGGTATGATTGGCTAACTTAGATATACGAATCTAGTTGTTGATAGTAACACATAGTAGTGTGAGATTTTTTTGTAAAGTTAATTCAAAAATAAAGATAGACTTAGTCCGATTGGCCAAGGCATGTGACCTTAACGAAAGAGTACGCTACTCGTTGCCATTTTTAAAAAATATTCATAAGAGCAGGAAGCGGTGACAGACTTGTGCTGTGTTTTATAAGATATAACTACAGAAATCAGTCTGGGACAGTAGGCAGATCTAAAAGTGTGCCATATTCAAATGCCTTATTCATCGTAACCTGTGTATATTTCCTTTACATGTGGTAAGATTGATTTTATTGACTTTTTTTTATTTGAAAAAGGGTTGTGTATAAGAAAAGGCCATGACAAAAGGTTGTAATTAAATGGTTCCATAGCAGACTTAGGCATGGCCTAGTTATTGATGCATTATACTATGGACCATTTAAGAAAGTTAGAACTACAGGAATATATATATGATGATCATGCAGAAACATTACACCTATCTTATTGCATGGTGAAGTATTGCAGGAATGGCAGAGGCGTAGCCTCCCTTAGGGAAAAATAAAAGAAAACTGGTACCATTTGTTCCATCACATGAAAGTGGAGAAGCTAGGTTGTCAAAAGAGCTGATCATGTTCTTTTTGTGAAATATATGTTTACAGGTAAATTTGGAGGAATTAGTTTGATATTAAGACAGAACCATAACTTGTTTTGACAGGGGTTCCTGCTGGTACTTGTATGATGCTGATACTGAATGATAGAGCAATTCAGCACTAGATCAAGGAGTCTCTGACACCTGCTGTTATAAAAGAGGCTTAAGACCAGAGGATTGTGAAGCGTTTGGCCAAACTGACGGCAATTGCTGCGAGTCCAGGGCTCAGATAAGTGATATCTGGCCTGGAACAACTTATTACTATTCCTGAAAGATCTCCTGTAGTGAATAAAACATTCCTCCAAAAAGATTAACATAGACTATATTATTAAAATTAAAGAACACTGGGATGATGTTAATCCCCAACCAGCTTCAATGTGCCAGTAATTAGATAGATTAAAGAATATCCAGTTGAAAATTGTACCCATGTACTATAGACATACTGTCTATTGCATGTAAATACTTTAATACATATTTGTAAATATATTATTTGATCAAATTGATTATCATTAATTTGAGTCCTGACCAAAACAATATTTAGGCTCAGGACCAATAAAGTTAACAGAAAATTTTCCATTATAAAATTTAACAGCTGGAGTTAGTTGAGTTTATCTTAGGGTTTAATATTTGTTTGTATATGTTTTGTATTGAGATTATTCCACAACACTAATACAATACCCTAGACACTTAACGAAGCTATTATTCACATTGATCAAGAATAAGTCTGATTGAGATCGAAATGTGGTAGCAAGTAAGGTCTTCTGAATACACACCAAACTTATTATCTTCAGAAACCTTCACAGCTGATCTCATTCAGTACACTAGGTCCCTATCCCCATATTTATACCTCATAAACTCACCACATATATTGGGGTCCTGTCCGGGATTTGAAACCTCTCCCACCACATATATTGGGGTCTCTAATTCCGGGATTGGAATTTGGCATATATAGGAATCTCATACAGCATATATCAACTGACTCCAGGAATAAAAATTAGCAGTAGGATATAAATTCAAGATTGTATTACTGGTCTTAGTAGAGGTTAGGAACACCCCTAAGACAGTAACAATAATTAAGAGGAGATTTTACAGTGATAAGTTGTTCCACCAGTAGTAATTAGTTAATAATTATTTTAATTAAGTTTAGAATTGTCTTAGAACCTTAGTAGATCTACTTGAGTTAGAATGGCTGATTTGGCCAAATTTAGATCTGCCGCTGTGCAGACTGCAAAGGAGATGAATTTAGATATTCAAGCTCTGATTCAGTATGTGACATCAGAGTGTGATAAGTATATGGATAGGGAAGATAAGAGGCTAGCTGAGGAGAAGAGAATTATGTTAGAGGATGCTAGGGAACTTAAGAAGTTAGAGGCAGATAAAGAAATTAAGAGGCTGCAGTTAGAAGAAAAGAGACTTGAGGCTGAAAGAGTGAAAGAAGAAAAGAGACTTGAGGCTGAAAGAGAGAAAGAAGTAAAAAAATTGGAGGCAGAGGAAAGGAAACAGTCTGCAGACAGAGAAGCTAAGGAAAGAAGACAGGCTGCAGAAAGGGAAGCAGAAAAGGAGGAGAAGAGGTTACAAAGGGAACATGAGCTACGACTAAGAGAGTTGGAATTTCAAAGCCATGCTCCTGAAAATGGTGCCAGCCCTTTTACCTCCGATGCTACTACCAGTCAGGCAGCCTCAACCTCAGCTATGGGTTTTCATGTAGACCATTTTGTAGAGAAAGACGATGATATTGAAGGGTATCTAAGTAGATTTGAGCTTTTAGCTACTACAAATGGGTTAGAGAGAGAGAGGTGGAGCCTCAAGTTATCTCAGGGACTCAGGGGTACAGCTTATGAAGTTTTTGCCAAGATGAGCAGAGATGACCAAGACAATTATGACATGTTAAAGCAGGCTCTTTTGTTAAGATATGAAAAGAACGGAGAATTTTATAGGAAAAAGTTCAGGAATGCCAAACTACTGTCGGGTGAGACCTATCACCAGTTCTCTGCACGGTTAGAGACATACTTGGAGAAATGGACTGCTCTGGGGAAAACCCAAGATCTTAAGGAAATGATCCTTATAGAGCAGTTAAGAGAGTCCATGGCTCCAGACCTGAGAAGGTTTCTCATGGAACAAGGTGCAGAGAGGCTGGGCGAGTTACTAAATGTCGCTGAAAGGTATAAGGCAACCCAAGCAGAGGTAGTTGGTAATAAGAAGAGGCAGGTAGATAATTTTAAGGCAACACAAAACTTTAATGAGTTTGATCATAGAGATCAGAACAAAGGTAAGCATCAGTTTGATAGGCCACAAATGACTATAAAAATAAAACCACACGGTTCGATGAAAGGAAATTTGATGAAAGAAAATCTTTCAACCAAGGAAGGAAGTGGTGTAAAAATTGTCGGATGAACAATCATATCACCGAAAATTGTGGAAGGAAACCTGTGTATATGGCCACCCTTCAGGTCAGGTCGACTCCTAAAAAAGAGGAGGAACCACCAAAAACAATGTCTCGTAAACAGCGGAGAAAGGCACAGGCTGAAGATAGGTCACTGAAGCCGTGTTTTGAAAAACTCCAAAAACTCCATACCCCTCCAAGGAAAGGAGATTTCTATTTGGATGATGGACTGCTTTGCAGGGCGGATAAAGCAGGAATATCCGGGTGTGGACAGGTAGTAGTGCCATCGAAATATAAGGCACGAATGAGACAAACACATGTTCTAGATGGTGAACACCAGAAGATGGGCACCACATGCCAAAGAACATCTGTTGGATATTTCTGGCCCGGAGAAGTTGATGACATAAGAAAATTTGTCGAAGACTGCGAACAATGCAGCGAGAAAAATTCCACAGGGTGGAGAAATAATCACCAAATGCAAAAGAAGCATTATGGCAAACCGGGACCAGAACCTAAAGAGGGAACACCCACACGTGGGAAAAGGAACCAGGACCTAGACACGCCACGAGGCAAACTTAGGCCTGACAATACAAAGAAAAATAAATTGGCTAAAGTGGACAAAGTGGAATGGGAGCCCCCTTTTCACGGACAGTCTTCACTTGAATGTTTTACTATGGCTACTATGCGGCGAGTACAAAGAGATGTCTTACCCCAGAATAAGCCGAAGTTCCCTCAATCGGACTTATGTGAACTGGAGGAAGATAAAAGAGAGAGGTGATCTCTCACAAAGAATTTTAAGTGGGGAGAGAGCCCCAAGAAAAAAATTGGTAGCGGTCGTTTTGTGAATGATGATTCTGGGAAGAAAAATCATCACTACAGTGCTTCTAGTGGAAGAGACCATACCGGTGCCTGGAAAAACTCAGACCAGTCAACCCAGGCACAGTTTGAAGCCGCAGTTAGGGAACTGGCTGAAATTAATATTGAAGATAATCCGCCAGATTTGAACCCGAAACAAAATGTTAGAAGAAAATTGGTGAGTGGACGAGTGAGCAATTCGGAAAATGCTCACAGCGCTTCACCATATGGCTATTAATATAGCATGAAAAGAGTACTGGTGACATTGGTAGTGACCCGACCCTACACCGTCCAAGGGGAAGTATTGATCGGACCCTGGATGGAGATCACCCACAAATATTATAGAAAAGCTAAGGGCGAATTGATTTCTGATGCAGAAACTCATTTCCCCACATATTATCTTAATTCACCAAATTGTCGGTAGGCGGAAATATAGTTGGTGAATATGGCCTCCATTTGAGTGGCACAGTATAGAATATTATTAGAAGGGTGTTTCCACATTCAATCACGCCTGAGATCAGACCAATTATTGGCTGTGAACATTTCGGAGGAGCAGAGTGTCTCCATTGTTGCCTTTTTGAATTGAGGATAGTCCGAGTGTTTATTAAGGCTGATCAGGAAATTATTGGATCCCCTACACAACTCAGATATCACCATATAGACCAACTCCTCATAACGTACAATTTGAGGAACATCTAATATTCTCGGGACATGTCGTTGAGCAGACTCAGAGAAGAGAAATGGTGAATATTGATTGCTAAGCAGCATTAAGACCAGCAGTAACACTTGCAGCTGTTCAGTAACATAACTGAAATGGATTCCTGGATTGCAGAGGTCTGAGGCAACCTTCGTCAGTAGTGCTTACTTTGAAATGACCCACCTGCATTAATCCATGATAAAAATAAAATCAGCGAAACGTTGATGCAGATTTTCTAAGCCGCCTTCCGTGCGATGAAAATCAAAGAAATCACCAGACATAGACAGAAATGTATCTATGTGTACCTAGAATTAGGAACTGACATATGATGTCTGTTTTAAAGTGGGGAGAATTGTGGTGAAAAATTATAATACCCATATATAAATTAGAACATAAATATAAAGCAGAAAGCAAATATAAGAAAGAAAGAAGAATGGAGCAAGACCAGTGCGTTCCCAATAGCGCAAAAGCCTGAGATTAATAACGCAGTCATGGTGCAACACACGATCTCGGCTTTCCTTGCTGCATTCTTCAAATAATTGTATCGCCACACCCCCTATAAAACGTGTACTGTATTTTCATAATGACCTAGATACAAATACTAACATTAATATAATTATACGCACAAGGTTAACCTAGAAAGACAGACGGACTAAGCAGAGACGAGAAAGGATAGACGGAGCGAAGCAATAGTACTACGTCGTCTCGCGATTCAAAAGTGAACGCCAATCACATGCGAAACGCGTGAGGGCGATTTCAAATAAACAGTGATGAAAAACACTAACGATACGACATTAGGTTTCGAAAACAGGTTTAATTCTTATTAGGAAACCTGATATTCCACTGTTTTACGTCTGAGCTCCTGATTTTATACTGATAGTACAGTTAAAAAGATGCGGACAGATGTTAGTTAAAAATAAACAACTAAGATCGAAAAAAGACAGTATTTTTAAATAAGCCATTTAGTCTCATGATAATTGTATATTCGGGTTTCCGAAGACTTGTGGACAAAGAATATGTAATTGGTTGTTTAAATAGTCCATTAGATAATGAAATATTGGTAATAAAACATATCGAGAACAGAGATACTGTCATGTCGAGTCATATCTGCTTGGATGGAATGGCATGATTTTTTTTGAAAACACGTAGGTGAAAGACGGCTAAGATAATACGAAGTCGGGGATTGGCTTGATTTTGAAGGAAGCCGAGGTATGATTGGCTAACTTAGATATACGAATCTAGTTGTTGATAGTAACACATAGTAGTGTGAGACTTTTTTGTAAAGTTAATTCAAAAATAAAGATAGACTTAGTCCGATTGGCCAAGGCATGTGACCTTAACGAAAGAGTACGCTACTCGTTGCCATTTTTAAAAAATATTCATAAGAGCAGGAAGCGGTGACAGACTTGTGCTGTGTTTTATAAGATATAACTACAAAAATCAGTCTGGGACAGTAGGCAGATCTAAAAGTGTGCCATATTCAAATGCCTTATTCATCGTAACCTGTGTATATTTCCTTTACATGTGGTAAGATTGATTTTATTGACTTTTTTTAATTGAAAAAGGGTTGTGTATAAGAAAAGGCCATGACAAAAGGTTGTAATTAAATGGTTCCATAGCAGACTTAGGCATGGCCTAGTTATTGATGCATTATACTATGGACCATTTAAGAAAGTTAGAACTACAGGAATATATATATATGATGATCATGCAGAAACATTACACCTATCTTATTGCATGGTGAAGTATTGCAGGAATGGCAGAGGCGTAGCCTCCCTTAGGGAAAAATAAAAGAAAACTGGTACCATTTGTTCCATCACATGAAAGTGGAGAAGCTAGGTTGTCAGAAGAGCTGACCATGTTCTTTTTGTGAAATATATGTTTACAGGTAAATATGGAGGAATTAGTTTGATATTAAGACAGAACCATAACTTGTTTTGACAGGGGTGCCTGCTGGTACTTGTATGATGCTGATACTGAATGATAGAGCAATTCAGCACTAGATCAAGGAGTCTCTGACACCTGCTGTTATAAAAGAGGCTTAAGACCAGAGGATTGTGAAGCGTTTGGCCAAACTGACGGCAATTGCTGCGAGTCCAGGGCTCAGATAAGTGATATCTGGCCTGGAACAACTTATTACTATTCCTGAAAGATCTCCTGTAGTGAATAAAACATTCCTCCAAAAAGATTAACATAGACTATATTATTAAAATTAAAGAACACTGGGATGATGTTAATCCCCAACCAGCTTCAATGTGCCAGTAATTAGATAGATTAAAGAATATCCAGTTGAAAATTGTACCCATGTACTATAGACATACTGTCTATTGCATGTAAATACTTTAATACATATTTGTAAATATATTATTTGATCAAATTGATTATCATTAATTTGAGTCCTGACCAAAACAATATTTAGGCTCAGGACCAATAAAGTTAACAGAAAATTTTCCATTATAAAATTTAACAGCTGGAGTTAGTTGAGTTTATCTTAGGATTTAATATTTGTTTGTATATGTTTTGTATTGAGATTATTCCACAACACTAATACAATACCCTAGACACTTAACGAAGCTATTATTCACATTGATCAAGAATAAGTCTGATTGAGATCGAAATTTGGTAGCAAGTAAGGTCTTCTGAATACACACCAAACTTATTATCTTCAGAAACCTTCACAGCTGATCTCATTCAGTACACTAGGTCCCCTATCCCCATATTTATACCTCATAAACTCACCACAACATTGAAGGTGTGATTCTTGTGGACGTTATGCCAAGAGGAGAGACAATCAATTCGCAAGCTTACATAAGACATTGAAAACATTCACTCAACGTTTTCGCAGAGTTCGGCCGCACAGGAATCCAGCAGACCTGCTTCTCCTTCACGACAATGCGCGACCTCACACAATTCTGGCAACACGGGAAGCAATCACCAAATTGGGTTGGACTGTACTACCCCATCCACCCTATAGTCCCGATTTGGCACCTCTTGATTTTCATCTATTTGGTCCACTTAAAGATGCACTCCGTGGGACAAGGTTTGAAGATGATAAGGAGTAATTCATGCAGCGAAGAAATGGCTACATGATCAAGACAAAATCTGGTACGGGTTAGGAATACATGCACTTGTTTCGCGCTCGCATAAAGCCGTACAAGTTGATGGGGATTATGTTGAATAATACCGATGTTTACATGACATATCCATGTATATTGTATATAAATTTCATGCTTTTTGAATAAACAGCTCCTGAGAAAAACGATGTGGTGCATTACTTTCTGAACGCCCCTCGTACTTAGACAGATACAGGTGATAAAGCTGCCCACTAAGAAATCAAAGACCGTATCCTGGGAAGCGACAGAAGTAGCTACATATATTTCGACCTCACATCCGAAGACAACGTTGTATTCATTTTAGAAAACAGTAGAAACACTGCCCCGGCTCCTGATGGTGTACAGGATCACCACATAATACAGCTCGATGACACGGGCATTTAGAATGCGGTGTGATTTCAACACCAGCATACTGAATCCTGAGGTGCTGGAAGACTGGCTTCATAGTTACTTACGGCCACTTTCCTAAACCTGGTAAAGACCCCGCACTTCTCAGCAGCTGTATAATTATCACAAAAGGAATGTCTGCTGTAAACTACTAGAAAAGATTGTAGCACGGAAAATAATCAATCACCTCGAAAATGCACAGATCCTGCTTGATACTGTCGGAAGATATAGGTCCATAAACATAACATGGGGTAACGCTGGAACTTTTGCTTATGATGTGCACGATGAGTTCCAGGGTAAACGAAAATGGTTGCTGCAGCAGTTGACGTAGAGGATGCTTATACCAGTGTGCACTTTGCAATATTAATGACCTGTGTAACGGCTTGCTGTCGATTAGATTCAGATATGCGATGGCCCAGACAAAAAGCCTATAAGCCAGTAACCACAGACAAAAGGCACACCCTGCATGGAAACGAGCTGACATTAAAGGAACAAGAATAAAGAGAGGGATGTCATAAAAGACACAGGTAGAGACAACGATCAAGCAGGTGACCAGTTGAAAATATATTCAAAGGGGAAGAGTGGACTATGTCAGATGAGAACTGGAATAACTTCCAGCAAGTCATCATTAGCCTTGGCAGAGAGTGTAGAACTTTGGGCAGTGGGAAAGCAGAACTCGAGATTAATCAACTGATACATGATCATGCCGGGTATAATGATGCCATTGTGTTTACAATTGGGTCTGTCGTCAGTGGTGAGAAATCATGTTGGGGCTTTTCTGCTAAGGTAAAGGACAAAATCGTCGCCGAACATAGCGGGGCTTACAAGATAACAACTTCCAACATGAGAATGGAGGTAGAGACAGCTAATGCAGCCTTAAGTTGGCTAACTGAAACTTCATTAACAAAGGCAGTCATTGTGTAAGACTCAGTAGATGCTTCGAAAGGTTCAAAATGGTTGGCTACGGCATGAATGGAAAGCATCAATGACGCTTCGAGTCTGCAGGAGCTGGTGTGGATCTACTGTCCTGGTCATGCAGGGGTATGTGGTAATGAGAGAGCTGACACACTAGAATCAAGAGCACCCAGAGTGGGAAACTGGATATGGATAAGAGAGAGATACTGAGAGCAATTAATGATCGCCTGTTAGAGAATGATACTGCAATAGATAAACCATCCAGGTTAAGGCTGTTAAGATTTGGCATGAAACGTAAGTGTTACGAATGAATCTTGAGATCATGGTGTTGATTATTTTTACTGGCTCGGTTGATGGTGCATGTGCTGATTGTTGTAGCGAATGTCGTTCTCACGCTTCGTGTTCTCAAGATATTATATTTGCATATGAAGACACCATGACTGGTACAAGAACATTGAAACTGGTCAAAACTGTGGGCGTGGCTTTTAAACGATTAAACGACAATTTATTAGACTCTGGTTTGCATGGCATACAAATATACGTTGAGTAGACATCAAGAAGTGTTTGACCGATTCAACTATCAACTAGTCGAGACGCGAGCTAGTTGGAGCACTGCGGTAAAGACGAAGATATATGCCCTCCTAAAATGTCATAATCAAAGGGGTGGCTAGACTTGCCTTTTTAGCAACAGCCCATTAAGGCTGATCAATAACGTAATGGCGTAATAGCTCATTATAAAAACCCCATGAAGAATGCATTTGCAAACTATAATTTATCCCACAATAGGGAACAGTACAAAAAAAAACGTCCTTTCCGGACGATGTCTACTTGAGAAAGGTTGTTAGAGAAATGGGATTCGTTTAGTAGCAAAGTGCGGAAGAAGGGTGGTATATTGCTAACGTCACAAAAGGTAGGACTACTGCACCATTTAATGTAATTGGGTTTGTGCGTTATGAGTTTGAGTTGGTTTTTTTTGTTTTGTTTTTGTTTTGTGATTGTTTTTGTGATGGATTTTTATTGTTTTTGTTATTGAGTTTTTTTTTTGTGTTAATGTTGGTTTTTGTTTTTTTTTTGTTATTGTTATTAGTGAAGTGTTTTTAGGTTTTTGTTTTTAGTTTTTTGTTTTTTGTTGTGATTGGTTTTGTGGTTTTTTTATTTTATTGTGATTGTGTGTTTGTTTTGTTTTTTGTTTTTTTTTTTGATTTGTTTTTTTATTTTATTGTGGTTGTTATGAAGTATTGTGATTGGATATTTTTTTTGTTTTTTTTGATTGTTTTTGTGAATTTTAATTGTTTTTTTTGTGGTTTTATTAAAATTTTTTATTTGTTATTTTTTTTGTTTAGTGATTGTTTATTGGGGATTTTGATTGTTTTGTTTTGTGGGGTATGTGTTGTGGTTGTATTAATATTTTGGATGGGATTGGTTGTTTTTTGAATTGTGTTTGGATTGTATTTGGATTGGATTGTTGGTGTTTAATATGATTGTTTTTGTTTTTGGGTTTTGTTTTGTATGGGGGGTTGTTTTTATGTATTTATTGGTATTGTTTTTTGGTTGATTGTTTTATTGGTTATTGTTGATTTTTGTTTTGGGGTTGTTAAATATGTTTTATTTGGTGGGTTGGTTTTTTTGGATTTTTGGTGGTTGGGGGTTTATTTTTGATTGGGGGTTGGGTGTGTATTTTTTTGTTAGTTATTTTTTTGTGTTGTTTTGTTTGTTTTTTGTTTTTTTTTTTTTTTATGGGAATTGTTTTGTTTTTTGTTTTGGGTTGGTTTTTTGTTTTGGTTGTATTGTTTTTTGTTTGTTATTGTTTTTTTTTTTATTTTTTTTTTTTTTGTAATTGTTTTAATGGATTTTTGGGTTTTTTTTGTGTATGTTTTATATTTTTTTGAAAAATGTTTTGTGATTTTATTTTGAATGATTGTGTTGTTTTTTTTTTTGTTGTTTATTTTTGGTTATTGTTTTTGGTTGGTGGTTTTTTTTTTTTTGTTTTTTTTGGTTTGATTGTGATTGGATTTGTTTTGGGTGTTAATTGATTGTTTTTTGTTTTTTTTTTTGGGATTTTATTGGTTTTTTAATGTATTGGTTTTGTGTTTTTTTGTTTTGTTTTTTTGTTTTGATATTTTGGGATTTTTTTTTTGTGATTGTTTGTTGGTTTTTTTTTGTTTTTTTGATATTTGTTTTTTTTTGATATGGGGGGAAGATGTGATTTTTTTGTTTTATTTTGGTTGGTTTTTGTTTTTTTTTTTTTTTATTTTTAAGATTGATGTTGGTATTTGTTTGGTTTTGTTTTTTTGTGATTTTTTTTTTTTTTGTTTTTTTTTTTTTTGGGATTTTTTTTTGGGTTTGGTTTTTTTGTTTTTGATTTTATTGGTTTTTTGTTTATTGTGAAGTTGTTATTTTTTAAAGTTTTTGGGTTTGGGATGTTATTGTTTGGGTTTTTGTTTGTTTGATGGGTTTATTTTTATTGTTATTGGAGGTTTTTTTTTTTGGTTGTGTTTGTTTTTTTATTGTTTTGGTTTTTTTTGATGTTGGGGTTGATGTTGTGGGTTTATTTTATTGTGTAGTTGTTTTTATTATTGTTTTTTATTTTTGTTTTTTTTTTTTTTGGGTTTTGGTTGGGATTTGGGATTGGGTTTTTGGATTTTTATGGTTGTTTTGTGGGGTTTTTTTTTTTTTGTTTGTTTTGTGTTTTTTTTTTGGGTTTTGTTTTGATTTAGTTTTTTTATTGTGGGGTTTTTGTTAGTGAATTTTTTTGTTTTTTTTGTTATTTGTTTTTTATTGTTTTTGGTTGATTTGGTTTATTTTTTGGTTTTTGTGAAATTGTTTTGTTTTTTGGGGTTTTTTTGTGGATTTGTTTTTTGGTTTTGATTGGGATTTTGTATTTTTGATGGATTTTTTGTTTGTTTTTGTTTTTTTTTTTTTTTTTTTTGTTTGTTTTTTTTTTTTTTTGGGGTTTGTTTTTTTTGGTTGTTTTTTTGATAGTTTGGGGTTGTTTATTTTTTTGTTTTTTTTTGTTTTTGGGGGGTTATTTTAGAAATTTTTGTTTTTTAGTTTTTTTTTGTTTGTTTTTTTTGTTATTTTTGATTTTTTTTTTTTTTTTTATGTTAATTTTTGGGGTTTTTTTTTTTTTTTTTTTTGTTAGGTTTTTTGATTTTTTTTTTTGTTT